>AWOL01S0048224.1:33090-50241 GCA_000715115.1 Nicotiana otophora
GTGATCGGTGTAGATCTCACAATGGACACCGTACAAATAATGCGGCCAAAGTTTTAAGGCATGAACAATAGCTGCTAACTTCAGGTCATGTACATGATAATTCTTCTCATGCACCTTTAACTATCTGTACGCGTAGGCAATCACCCTACCATCTTGCATCAACACTGCACCGAGACCAATATGCGATGCATCACAATACACAGTATAAGATCCTGTACCTGTAGGTAATACCAATACTGGGGCTGTAGTCAACGTTGTCTTGAGCTTTTGGAAGCTCTCCTAACATTCCTCGGTCCACCTGAACGGAGCACCCTTCTGGGTCAATTTGGACATAGATGCAGCAATAGAAGAGAAACCCTTTACAAATCGGCGATAATACCCAGCCAAACCAAGAAAACTCCGCATTTTCGTAACTGAGGATGGTCTGGACCAAATCTGCACTGCTTCAATCTTCTTTGGATCTACCTTGATCTCCTCGCACGAAACTATATGACCCAAAAATCCCACTGAATCAAGCCAGAATTCACACTGTCCATTATGTGATCGCATAGTAGTTTCGTGGTCCGCATTTTCCATCGCAGATTTGGCATGAAGAATTTTGTTGGGTCATTCTGCGGTCCCTTCTATGACCGCATAAGTGGTCTGCGGACCGCAGACCTGTCGCAGACCTATCGCAGACCTGTCCAGACCATTCCAATTTTTGGGCATCAGTTTCACGATCTATTTTGCGGACCACACATTCGTTATGCGGTCCATTCTGCGAACGCAGACTTGAGTTCGGAGGGTCCATTTTCCTATTTTATAGCCTGACCTTATAAAATGACTTTGGAGTTATTTTGGCCGAGTTAAACACATATTTTAGAGAGAGGGAAGTGCTTTAGAGAGAGAGGAAGGAGCCCCAAGTGCATTGATCATCAATCCCTGCCCCAATCTTGAAGATTCAAGGGAATCAGTCACTAGACCATCATCTACCTGGGTAAGACCTTGTCCTAAAACTTTCATGCAATTGTTATGGGTTTAATTATGTTATGAGGGTTGGAAAAGGGCCATGCATGTGATAATAGGTCGTAGTATGTGGGGTTAACGAACTAATTTGGGTAGTTTCTTCTTGAAATTGATTGAGGGAGGAAGAGATTACCATTGTAGAGCTTTGTAGTGCAATTTGCATACTAGGTGTTTGACAAAATTCCTAAGAGAGTTACACCATGTGAATCCTTCTAATTATTATCTGATATTCGCTATCTTCCTATAGATTGTTATTACTAGAAGTGTTGAGAAGTTGTAGTAACTTAAGGAAAGCTCGAACAAGGTATGTTGGCTAAACTCCTCTTATAAAATTGAACCCCATAATGGTTTTGTAAGTCTCGTATTGCTCATTATAAATTAATTATTCCGAATAAGCCTTGTGTCAAAAGTTGTATGCGTTCAATTTGTATTCCAAACGTTCTTGTATGTTGAGTTACTATTTGAGAAGGTGATTAAGTATGGGTTGTGTGTTAATATGGTATGATTTGAAAACGTATTTTTAATAAAAATTAGCATGTCGAATTGTGTAAGAAATCATATATATCTAAGACCCTTAATTTGGTTAGTTGCTCAAATGTGTTTTTAAAGTCTTGAGTAGAAATGCCTTGTTATTGACAATCCATAAGGATGCTTGAAAGTGAAAGAAGTGGGTTAGAGATATAAAGTGTGGCCAAAGTGCCAAGAATGGAAGTTATACTTGTGGTCAATGGAGTAGAGGAAATGAAATGATATGAGAAAGATTTTGAAATAGGCCCTGATTCAATTGTTCCAAACTGACTTCTAAAATATAATTGCCTAACAGCTTATGTACCCAAGTTATGCCCAAATGTGGCTATTTTAACTAATGATATGCTTTGTAAGTATGTCCAATGTGTTTTGAGCTCTTATATCTTCATGAGTTGAAATTGTGCATTGCCCTTTTGGGGGGTGGGGGTGGGGGGAATATTTCAAGATTAAATGATGTGTTACTCATTTATGATTTTAATTTGTACTTCGATTGTTAACCATTTTACTCTATTTCTTGGAAAAAAATCCATTGTGTTTAAAGTCTTCATTACTAATGAACTTAAAGTTGTGATTTATAGAATATTATATATGTTGATATTTATGTTGATGATCCTCGAAAGTAATAAAATGAAAGTGTGGAATATAAGATACGACCACCGTGCCTTGGGATGAGGAATCATAAGTATGGCCAAGAGAGCTAATGAAATTATAATGATGTTGTGAATGGTTGAAGTTACTAACGAGGTTATATATAATGTGAAAGGTAATGAGGTAAATATAAAATATATTTGTGCTTTTGTTTCCCTTGTGTGCAAACCAAAAATACTTTTGGGAGTATCATTAGCAAACCGAGGAAGGGTGGGTTATAAGGCCCATACCCGAAACTACACGTGCCAGTGTAGGGGTGGATTGTGATTATTCCCCCTGTTTGGGAAGAGACTGAAATATTGATGTGATTGTGGTTATTACCCTTAATTGGGATGAGGTTGATATTAGCTGTGAATTGGAAAGTCAACCCACACGGCATATGTGGGAAGGCGGCCTAGCCGATCGGGTAGAGATCGAACGCCATGTTGCGCACATGGTGGTACTACTCTTGGTAACACCTTTCTTTTGTACCACATATCAAACCACATTATTCGTGGGGAGATGGCCTAGACGATCGGGCGTGATCGGACTCCGTGCTAAAAAAATGGTGGTATATTGGTGCTAATGATCTCCCAACCAAAAATATATAATATTTTTCATATGTTGAAAATTGTTATGTTTTAACTCGGCATTTGGATATCATTGATTGTTACTTGTTGCTCCATGGTATTCCCCCTTCTGTTATTGGTGTTCTATTTCGAAAGAGAACATTTAGCTTTTATATAATAGTACTATTCCACATGTACTAACGTCCCTTTTGTCGGGGGCGTTACATCTTCAATGGATGCAGGTGGTTTATCAGCGGGCAGCTTTGGTCTACATTAGCAGTCACTCTCTATTCGGCAGGTTGTGGTGAGCCCTACTATATTCCGGGCTTTATGTCATTTGACGTTGTATTTTGTGCTTTGAGGTATAGCCGGGGCCTTATCGCTGGCACTTCCATTCTTCACTTCTGTTATACTTAGAGGCTCCGTAGATAGGTTGTGGGTGGTGTTTGATATTGGAAATTAAACTGATAAGCGTTGGTATTTGGGAAAACATGCTTTTCATCATATTTATAAACTTATAATATTTTAGAAATTATAAATGAATATCCTTTAGTAATGGAAATGATTGTGGAACCCTTGACTCTTCTCATGTCTATCACTTATACTTATTCTTATGTTGTTAATGGGCAAGGTTGGGTAGAAGGAATCTAATAGGCTTTCTTAACTGGGGTATCTCGGTTGAGCGTCGGTCGCGCTCCTCGAGGTCGGGGCGTGACAGTATAACTTGAAGTCTCCAAATCCGAGCTCGACTCACGGGTGCCTAGGCTGGTTAGAGGTACTTAGATCTGTACAAAAGGATGTGCGGTACCCAGTAAGTGTCAAGCCTAATCTTGTTAGAGTAGTGACGAGGCCAAGTCAAGACCTTACTGGAATAAACAAGAAAACTGAAAAGGTATATGACAGTATGATAATGGAAAATAATGGAAATGATGCAATAAAGAAATATCACAAGAATAGCTACACTGAACTAAGGCAATTAAGACATCACGAAAGAAAACACATAATAAGAATGCCAAGGAACCAATGCAACTAAACACAAGTGAGGTAAATGAAATATACTAACAAGAATCACTACTGAGGTACCGCCTAGTAGTTTCATTTCACAAATAAAATCATAATCTTTCCTTGCATTTAGCCCGTTTACACACTCGGCACCTTGCGTACACGGCCTTCACATATCATAATTAAAAAGAACAACACAAATCCTAAGGGGTAATTTCCCCCATAGAGAGTTAGGCAAGACACTTACCTCAAAATACGCCTACTAAATCCACTAGTAAGCCTTTTTCGCGGTTATCCAACTCCGAACGGCTAGAATCTAGCTAAAACAACTTCATACCATAAATACAAACTATAGGAAGCTATTCCGAACAATAAAGTTGCAATATTTAAAGAGAAACAAAAAGTCAACTCAAACAGTCAACCCCGAGACCACGTCTCGGCACTCGACCAGACTTACAAAATTCAAACACCCATTCGATAACAAGACCAACCATATAAGAATTACTCAAATCCGACATCGAATCGTCTTCCAAATCTCCAAAATTTAGTCTAAGAAGTTTCACAATTATTTCCAAATTTTCCAACTCAAATCACTAATTAGATGACAAAAATAAAGATGGATTCATGTATAATGGCTAAATTCGAGTTAGAATCATTTACCACGATGATTTCCTTGAAAACCCCTCCAAATATCGCCACAAACCGAGCTCTTTAGGTCCAAAAGATGAAAATGAGATGAACTCTCGTTTTGAGATTTGTTTAACACTGTTGCTCAGCGATTTTAACTTATGCGGCCAAACTGTCGCACCTGCGACCCCGCACTTGTGGAAAACTTCATCGCACGTGCGGTTCCAACTAAGGCCCAGCTCCTTCGCTTCTTCGGACCGCTGCTTGCTTCTGCGAGCCCAATTCTGCAGAATTTTGACCGCACCTGCGGTCCTCCTACAGTCCTCTACAGTTCCGCTTTTGCGGAAGATATGGTCGCTCCTGTGGATATGCACATACGCCCAAAATCTGCACATGCGACCCAGGCCTAGGTTGGCCCCTTTTCGCTTCTGTGCTTCTTCACTTGCACCAGCGATTCCGCACCTGCGGCCACTCCCACCACATGTGCGATGACACCAGAATAGCTGAAAGTTCAGCAAAATAATTAAGTCCAAATTTGGCCGATTTCAATCTGATTCACACCCGCCCTAGGACCCCATACGAATATACCAACAAGTACCAAAACATATAACGGACCTACTCGAGGCCAAAAAATCACATCAAACAACATCGATTCTATGAATCACGGCCCAAATGAAGCCTATTGAAACTATGAACATCCGACTTCCAAAACTAATGTCGATTCATACCAAAACAACTCGGATTGACCTCAAATTTTGCAACAAGTCATAAATGACATAACGGACCTATTCTAACTTCCGGAATCGAAATCCAACCCCAATATCAATAAAGTCAACTCCCGGTCAAACTTCTCAACCTTCCAAACCTTCTAACTTTCGCCAATTCAAGCTGAAACGACCTACGGTGCTCCAAATCAACATCCGGACACGCTCCTAAGTTCAAAATCACCATACAAAGCTATTAGAACCATCAAAACTCCACTCCGGAGTCGTCTACACAAAAGTCAAACTGCGGTCAACTCTTTCAACTTAAGCCTTCAACTTAGGGACTATGTGTCCCATTTCACCAGAAACTCACCCAAAACCAAAACCAACTCCCCCAGCAAATCATACAACTATAATACAACATAGAGAAGGCAATAAATAGGGTATTGAGGCTAAAATACTCTAAACGGTCGGACGGGTCATTACATCCTCCCCCTTTTAAAACAAACGTTCGTCCTCGAACGAGTATAGAGACATACCTGAAGAAATGAAAAGATAAGGATAACGGCTACCCATATAATAAGAAATGCTCTTCTGCCTCAACTTCCGAACATGCCTATCCAAAATGGACATCAGCTCCTCAACATAAGACAAATCCTTGTCCAATTGGACTGAGCTGAAATCTAATACATGGGACGGATCACCGTGACACTTCCGGAGCGTAGCAACATGGAATACCGGATGAACTACAGCGAGACTAGGTGGAAATACGAGCTTGTAGGCCACCTCATCAATCCTCTCAAGAATCTCAAAAGGTCTGATATACCTAGGGCTCAACTTGCCTTTCTTCGCGAACCTCATAACACCTTCATGGGCGAAACACAGAGCAAGACCTGCTCTCCAACCATGAATACAACATCACGAACCTTCCAATCTGCATAACTCTTCTATCTAGATTGGGTTGTACAAAGCCGATCCTGAATCAACTTGACCTTTTCCAAAGCATCTTGAAGCAAGTCAGTACCAAATAGACTTTCCTCACCCACTCAAACCAACCCACAGGAGACCGACACCGCCTCCCATACAAGGCTTCATATGGAGACATCTGAATACTCAATTGGTAGTTATTGCTGTAGGCAAACTCCGCAAGCGGCAAGAACTGGTCCCAAGAACCCCCAAACTCCATAACACAGGAATGAAGCATATCCTCCAATATCTGAATAGTGCACTCGGATTGTCCGTCCGTCTGAGGGAGGAATGATATACTCAACTCAACCTGTGTGCCCAACTCACGATGTATGGCTTTCCAGAAGTATGATGTAAACTGCATACCCCAGTCAGAGATGATGGATACCGGCATGCCATGAAGTCGAACAATCCCACAAATATAGACTTGAGCCAGCTGCTCTGAAGAATAAGTAGTCACCACCGGGATGAAATTAGTCGACTATTGCGTTGAACTTCTTCTGAGTCTGTGGAAGCCCAAAAACGAGATCCATGGTAACTCGCTCCCATTTCCACATGGGAATATCAAGCCTCAGAGGCAACCTACTTGACCGTTGTATTTCACCTGCTGACAATTTAGACACCGATCTACATACTCCTCCACCAATAGTAATCTTTCTTCATCCTCCTCCACCAATAGTGCTGCCTCAAGTCATGATACATCTTAGCGGCACTCGGATGCATGTAGTACCGCGAACTGTGGGACTCCCGAGGAATCAACTCACACAAACCATCCACATTGGGCAGACATAGTCGGCCCTTCATCCGTAACACACCTTTATCCCCAATAGTAAATGCCTTGGCATCACTGTGCTGAACCGTGTCCTTGATGACAAGCAAATAGGGGTCGTCATATTGACGCTCTCTGATGCAATCATATAGAGAAGACCGAGAAACCACATAATCCAGAATGTGACTCGACTCTAAAACATCCAATCTAACAAACTGGTTGGCCAAGGCCTGAACATCCAATGCTAATGGCCTCTCTTGTAGATATGTTAAACTGCTCAAACTCTCTGCCTTTCGACTCAAGGCATCAGCCACCACATTGGCCTTCCCGGGATGATATAGAATTGTGATATTATAGTCCTTAAGCAACTCTAACCATCTCCGCTGCCGTAAGTTAAGATCCTTCTGTTTGAATAGATGATGCAGACTCCGGTAGTCGGTATAGACCTCACAAGCGACACAATACAAATAGTGCTGCCAAATCTTCAAGCATGAACAATAGCTAATAATTCTAGGTCGTGGACATGATAATTCTTCTCATGCACCTTCAGTTGCCTCGACGCATAGGAATTCACTCTACCGTCTTGCATCAACACCGCGCCGAGGCCAACATATGATGCATCACCGTATACAGTGTAAGACCCCTAACCCGCAGGCAACACCAACACTAGGGCTGTAGTCAAGATAGTCTTGAGCTTTTGAAATCTCTCCTTGCACTCCTCGATCAATCTGAATGGAGCACCCTTCTAGGTCAATCTGGTCGTAGGTGCAACAATACATGAGAAACCCTCTACGAAACGACGCTAATACCCTGCCAAACCAAGAAAACTCTAGATCTCAGTAGCTGACAACGGTCTGGGCCAACTCTGCACTGCTTCAATCTTCTTCAGATCTTCATTGATCCCCGCACTCTACACCGCATGAACAAAAACTCCATCGAATTGAGCCAGAATTCACACTTTGAAAACTTTGCATACAACTGTTTTTCTCTCAAGGTCTGGAGCACAACCCTCAAATGTTACTCATGGTCCTCCTAGCTTCGGGAGTACACCAAGATGTCGTCAATAAAAGCAATGATGAATGAATCAAGGTAGGGCTGGAATACACTATTCATCAAGTGCATGAATGTTGCTGGGGTGTTGGTTAGCCCAAATGACATCACGAGGAACTCGTAGTGACCATACCGAGTCCTAAAAGCAATCTTTAGAATATCTGTTCCTGAATCTTTAGCTGGTGATAACCTGACCACAAATCAATCTTGGAGAATACCCTGGCACCTTGTAGCTGATCAAATAAGTCATCAATGCGTGCAATGGATACTTGTTCTTCACTGTAACCTTGTTCAATTGCCGATAATCAATACACATGCGTATAGAACTATCCTTCTTCTTTACAAACAAGATCGGAGCACCCCAAGGTGACACACTAGGTCGAATGAACCCCTTATTAAGCAACTCTTGCAACAACTCCTTTAACTCCTTCAACTCCGTTGGGGCCATACGATATGGTAGAATAGAAATGGGTTAAGTGTCCGGTAACAAGTCAATACCAGAATCGATATCCCTATCGGACAGTATGCTCGAAAGATCCACCCGAAATACATATAGATAGTCTCTCACTACCGGAACTGACTCAACGGTAGGAGTGTCAACACTCATATCTCTCACAAAGGCTATATATGCATCACACCCCTTCCCAACCATCCGTTGTGCCTCAAGGAAAGACACAACCCTACTAGGAACTTAATCCAAATTACCCATCCACTTCAACCGCAGCAAATCTGGCATAGCCAACGTCACCATCTTGGCATGACAATCAAGAATAACATGATAGGGCGACAACTAGTCCATGCCCAAAATAACATCAAATTCTACCATACTAAGCAAAAATAGATCAACTCTGGTCTCAAAACCACCAAGAACAACTAAACACGACTGATGCACACAATCAATAACAATGGAATCTCCCACAGGTGCGGACACATAGATAGGAGAACTCAAAGAATCACGGGATATACCCAAATACAGAGCAAAGTAAGATGATACATATGAATAAGTGGATCCTGGATCAAATAAGACTGATGCATCTCTATGAGAAACTGGAACAATACTTGTGATACTGAGTCTGAAGTAATTGCCTCCATCCTATCCAAAAAAGCATAACATCTAGCATGGCCTCCCCTATAAAGCGACCCCTACCCGCCTGACCTCCACCCCTAGCTGGCTAAGCAGGGGGCGTGGCAACTGGTGCAGTAACCACGGCCTGAGAAGTCTCAGGACCCTGTGGAATACGTGGAGCCTGAATAGTCTGTGGAGGTGCACCCCTCCTGAGTCTGGGGCAGTCCCTTACCATATGACGAGTATCACCACACTTAACACAAGCTCTCGGAGGACGTGGCTGCTGAAACTAGTTCGGGTTTGGTCGAATGGACTGACCGCTGAAAGCACACCGTGCGGGAGATGCACTGGACAGTGGCAGCACATAATGGTCAACCTGAGACATGGGAGTAGCCAGAATACCACTAGAAGCTAGAAGTGCTGAATAAACTGGATGACTCGCATAGCCTCTACCGTAATGGGATGTAACTAGGGCACGGGCACCACTATATGTGCTAGAATCTCGAGGCCTCTTGGCCTCCCTGTCCACTCTCTCCCGGCCCTGCATACCCTCCACCCTCCGTGTGATCTCTACCACCTGCTGATATAGAGTATCTGTCTCCAGCTCTCAAGCCATGCTGAATCTGATACAATAGTTGAGCCCCTCGATAAATCGATGGACTCACTCTCTGACTGTGGAAACCAAGGTGGGTGCATGTCTGGACAACTCACTGAACCTGACAGCATACTCTCACACAGTCATAGCACCCTAACACAACTGCTCAAACTCCGCATGTCATGCATCCCGAAGGCTCTAGGGAACAAACTCTCTCAGTAATATCTCTGAAAAATGAGCCCAGATAAGTGAAGCTTCCTCAGCCGGGCTACCCTCCTCATAATCCCGCCACCACTGGTATGCTGGTTCCGACGACTAGAAAGTGGTGAAAGTAACCCCGCTCATCTCCACTATACCCATAGTACGAAGAATACGATGGCTCTTCTCCAGAAAGCCTTATGCGTCCTCTATAGCTAGGCCATTGAAAGTAGGAGGGTAGTACTTGTTGTACCTCTCGAGTCTGAGCTCCTCTTCCTCAGACGTTATTGCCCTAACTTGGGGCTGAACTGGGACAACCGGTTGTACTGGTATAACCTCTGGGACTGGTCAACATGGACCTACTGCTCTAGGATATAGGCTAAGAGAGTATGTGCTCCTCCCCAACCTGAGATGTGGCTGGTGCAAGTGGGATCAACCCCGCCTTAGCTAGAGTACTAAACATGCTCAAGAATTGGGCGAGAGTCTCCTGGAGTGCGGGGATAGCAACAAGCGCCTCATGTGCCTGCCCCCCAATAGGAGCTACTGGCGGCTCCTCTATCATAGCTCGGGCAGGTGCTCTAGCTGCACCACGTGCCCATCCTTGGCCTCTGCCCGGCCCCACCATCTCGCGGTTTTAGCAGAGGCACTGGTGTCTGATCATGATCCGACAGTGCCTGTCCTCACCATCTGTAAGAGAATGAAATACAAAGATTCAGAATTTCGAAGTCAACAAACTCACAATATAAGGAATCAAAGAAGTGAAGTTTTTCTAACAGTTCCATAGCCTTTCGAAGATAAGTACAGACGTCTCCGTACCGATCCGCGAGCCTCTATTAAACCTGCTTGTGACTCGTAACACCTATGAACCTAGAGCTCTAATACCAACTTGTCACGACCCTAATTTCCCTTTGTAGAATGTCGCGATGACACTTAGTCTCTAAGACTAGGTAAGCCTAACATACATACAGAATTTAACTAAGATAATGATAAAACTTTCAAATTAACCAACAACTATCATAAAAAGGACTCTGCAACTCAATAGTACAATACTCCCAAAATCTGATGATACCAAGTCACAAGCTCTACAAGAGTATACTGAATATACCTATACAACAGTATCTATAAAAAAAGGAAAATGAAATAGAACTAGATAGAGGATGACTCTGAGGCCTGTGGACGCATGCATTATACCTTGAAGTTTCCAAATTTGAGCTCGACTCACGGGTGCCTGGGCTGGTAAGAGGTACCTGGATCTGTATAAAAAGATATACAGAAGTGTAGTATGGGTACACCACAATGGCACCCAGTAAGTAGTTCCCCTACTAGCGACAAGCGTATCAAGCTCACCTTTTCTCACTGCATGCATTTTAACCCATAATCCTTATACCATTGCATGAGTATCAATATAGACTAACTTCAACACCAATTTTGCCAATGGGATATTCCAAGAAATAACAACTTCAAGTAAGGAACTCATCGGTCAAAACAGTGAATAAGGAATAGAGAGAACATTAACTTCAACTAAACATGTAAAATAGTTAGCAAGTAAGAGATAAGACAAGTATTAACGAGGTCAAGTAAAGCATGTGAAGATAGACTAATGGTGATGAATATAACATATTATGGCAACTTAGTTAAAGGCATGAAAGGAATATACATAGCCAAAATCGGTCAATACCACATTTAGCTCGTGCACACACTCGTCACCTTGCGTACACGACCTTCACATATCACAATTAACATAAACAACACCAATCATAAGGGGTAATTTCCCCCACAGAGAGTTAGACAAAACACTTACCTCAAAACACGCTAACGCAATCCACTAGTAAGCCTTTCTCGCGATTATCCAACTCCGAACAGCTCGAATCTAACCAAAACATCTTCATACCATAAATATAAACTATAGGAAGCTATTCTGAATAATAAAGTCGCAATATTTATAGAGAAACGAAAAGTGAACTCAAAAAGTCAACCTCGGGCCTACGTCTCAGAACCCGACCAAACTTACAAAATCTGAACACCCATTCGATAACGAGCCCAACCATAAGGAAATTACTCAAATCTGACTTCAAATCGCCTTTCAAATCCCCAAAATTTAGTATAAGAAGTTTCACAATTTTTCCCAAATTTTCTAACTCAAATCACTAATTAGATGACAAAAATAAAGATGGATTCATGTATAATAGATTTAGAATCACTTACCCCGATGATTTTCTTGAAAACCTCTCGGAAAATCGCTATACTGAGCTCTCTAGGTCCAAAAGATGAAAATGAGATGAAACTCTTGTTTTGAGATTTTTTTGACACTGTTGCCCAACGATTTTCGCTTCTGCGGCCAAACTGTCGCACCTACGGAAACATCCATTGCAGGTGCGGTTCCAACTTCCAACTAAGGCCCAACTCCTTCACTTCTACGGATTGCTGCTCGCTTCTGCGAGCCCACTTCTGAGAAATTTTGACTGCACCTGCGGTCCTCCTCCAGTCCTCCACAGTTCCGCTTCTGCGGAAGATATGGTCGCGCTTGCGGATACGCACCTGCGAACCAGGCCTGGGCTGGCCCCTTTCCAATTCTGCATTTCGTCACTCGCACCAGCAAGTCCGCACCTGCGGCCACTCCCATCGCAGGTGCGATGGCACCAGAATAGCTGAAACTTCAACAAAATAATTAAGTCCAAATTTGTCCGATTTCAATCCGATTTACACCCGGGCCCCCCGGGACCCCGTCCGAATATACCAACCAGTTACAAAACACATAACGGACCTACTCGAGGTCAAAAAATCACATAAAACAACATCGATTTTATGAATTGCGACTCAAATCAAGCCTATTGAAACTATAAACATTCGACTTTTAAAACTAATGTTGATTCATGCCAAAACAACTCTGATTGACCTCAAATTTTGCACACAAGTCATAAATGACATAGCGGACCTATTTCAACTTCCGGAATCGTAATCTGGCCCCAATATCAATAAAGTCAACTCCCGGTCAAACTTCTTAACCTTTCAAACCTTCAACCTTCTAACTTTCGCCAATTCAATTCGAAATGGCCTACGGACCTCCAAATCAACATCCGGACACGCTCCTAAGTCCAAAATCACCATACGCAGCTATTGGAACCGTCAAAACGTCATTCTGGAGTCATCTACATAAAAGTCAAACTACGGTCAACTCTTTCAACTTAAGCCTCAAACTTAGGGACTATGTGTCCCATTTTACTTGGAAACTCACCCGAAACCAAAACCAACTCCCCACCAAGTCATATAACCATAATACAACATAGAGGAGGCAATAAATAGGGGACCGGGGCTAAAATACTCAAAATAACCGGTCGGGTCATTAGACAAAAAATGATCCATCTCCGTAGCATCTGAATAATTAGATTGCCATTAACTCTAAGCCTCCTTAAGATCATTTTCCTAGAGCCATCAACAGTGGAAGCACCAATTTGATCCTGAAGCCGAAACACACTGCCATTTCTGGCAACCACTTCTTAGGTACTATTTCACAACATCGTGCCCCAAAGTCAAACAAATAAAGACCATTCTACTAATGAGCCTTAATGCGTTCAAACGAGGATGACGACGCCACAACATAGGCAAGAATTCCACCAAGTTCGAAGATATCAAATCTCGCCACTCTGTCAACCAAGGCCTGAATACTCATTGCCTAATTACCTCTTCGATGCTGGAATTAAATACCGAATCTTCCAATTACAAATTGAATAACCCTTTTCCTAAAGCACTCACTGGTGCAACACATGAGTAGATACCCTTCCATCCCACCAATACTGCGTGATAACAATGCACGAACATAACAATACACGGTGTATAGCCTCAAAACCAAGGGCAACACTAACACTGTGTTGAAACAATAAAACACCCCTCCACAAAACGACGATAATAGTTCGCCCGCATACGCAGGGAAAAATATCATGCACCACATATGTAGCATCTTTACAACTTCTTCGGTGCCCAACTGATGTCGAATGCTCGATATCACGTACGGATGTGTAGGAAGGAATTGAATACATAAGCTTCAACAAGATCAAATCGCACGATAAGGAATCAAGAAAATAAAGTTCTCCTAATAGCCTTGTAGCCTCTCTAAGATAAGTACAGTTGTCTCTGTACCGTCTAGTAGACTTGCTCATGACTCATGAGACCTAAGTGAACCTAGAGATCTGATACCAAGTTTTCATGACCTAATTTCTACTGTAGGTCGTGATAGCGCCCAATGTCATTGTTAGGCAAGCCAACAGTGAACTATGCACTTAATTATACATTTCATTACTTTTAAAATCGTGGCTTTTATTAAATAAGGAAATTAATGCATAGAAAATCATAGATATATAAAATATTAGTAATACATAAAATAAAAAGGTGACAATATTAGGCAAAACTATAAACATCAACTAGAAATTCCCAAAACTCGGTGTTATAAGTATATGAGCATCTACTAGGAAGTACATGTAATGACCCAACCGGTCATTTTAACTTTTAGAACTCCGTTCCCTAAAATAAAACTTCCCGTAGGTGCTTGTAATGATTTATGACTTGCGGGGATGGTTGGTTCGGGATTTGGAAGTGTTTGAGGTGAAACCGGAACACTTGGTTCCTTAAGTTGGCCTTAAAGTGCTAAGTTTGACTTCGATCAACATTTTGAGAAAACGACCCTGGAATAGAATTTTGATGATTCCAACAGCTCCGTATGGTGATTTTGGACTTAGGAGCGTGCTCGGAATTTTATTTGGAAGTCAGTAGTTAAATTAGGCTTGAAATGGCTAAAAACAAGAATTTAAGTTTGGAAGTTTGACCGATGAGTTGACTTTCTGATACTGGAGTTGGAATCCAGTTCCGACCATTTTCGTAGCTCCGTTATGTCATTTATGACTTGTGTGTAAAATTGGAGGTCAATCGGAGTTGATTTGATAGGTTCCGACATCGAATGTAGAAGTTGAAAACTCTTAGTTTCATTAAGCTTGAATTGGGGTATGATTCATGGTTTTAGCGTTGTTTGATGTGATTTAGAGGTTCGACTAAGTTCGTATGATATTTTAGGACTTGTTGGTATATTTGGTTGAGGTCCCGAGGGCCTCGGGTGAGTTTCGGATGGTTAACGGATCAAAAGTTGGACTTAAAAAGCTGCTGCAATTTTCCCTTCTGCTGTATATTCTTGGATATGATCGAGCCCCAAATCGAACCCAGATATCGAGCCCATGATTGAGGCCTGAGTCGAAGCCAGGTACGGGGCTCAGTATCGAAGCCACGATCGAAGGTCCAGCTCGAGGACATGATTGAAGGTAAGGCTCGAGGGCTAGGATCGAGACCCATGCTCGATGACCTGATCGGAGGCCCAACCTCGATGCCCTGATCGAGGCCATGACCGAGGTCCAGGCTCGAGCTTGTGATCGAAGCCGCGATCGAGGTCCAGTTCGAGGACCAGTTCCGAAGGCTGCTGGGCAGTTTTATAAAAAGAGGGTATTCGTCCCATTTGCCATTTTTGACGAACTTGAGCTTGAGCAGAGACGACTTTTGGCAGATTTTCAAGGGAAAAACATTGGGGTAAGTGATTCTAACTCGGATTTGGTCTACATATACAAGTATATCATTGTTTTCACAATTTAATTAGTGTTTTGAGATTGAAATTTGGAAAAGTTTAGAAATCTCATAGAAACGAAATTTTGAGATTTCGATATCGATTCGGAGTCGGATTTGAGTGAAATTGGTATGGTTGGACTCGTAATTGAATGGGTTGTCGGATTTCGTAACTTTTGCCGGATTCCGAGATGTGGGCCCCACGAACGAATTTTTAATTAATTTCGGGATCTTTTCTTAAAAATGTAGTATTTTCTTATAGAATTGATTTCTACAATATTTAGTGATTTTATCGAATTATTTTGGCTAGATTCGAGCCAGACGGAGTTGGATAATCGTGGAAAAGGCCTTATAGTGGATTAAATTGGAGCAAGACGAGGTAAGTCTCTTGTCTAATCTTGTGAGGGGAAAATTACCTCATAGGTGATTAAAATTAAATAATTGTTGCTAATTGTGGGGGGCTACGTACGCACGAGGTGACGAGAGTCCGTGCGTAGCTACTATTAATGCTAAAGTCCGGGTAGTTTAGGACTCAAAGCATGCCTTACTTGTGTAAATTGTATTCTTTGATTTATTTATATTAATTGATATCTATATGAATATATTGTGAATTGTTAGATAAAGATATTAAAGGATGAAAATCTCATAGGCTTGGTTGTCTGTTTTAATCAATTAATTGTTAAAATAAATTGTTCTCCTCCCAAATTTATCTTATAATAAATATACTCTCCTTCCGGAGGCACATAAGAAAATGTCCTCCTTTCTTGTGAAGCGGGCCGAACGCCTCGGCAAGATAGATGCATCTATGGATCACGTTGCACGTCCCTCGGCAGTGTACATGACGGATCGTGCCGTACGTCCTCGGCAGAAATCGTGCTTAATAATAATAATTACACGATACTTTAATAATTTATTTCAGCTTGAGAGGCTAATTAATAAATTAAAAAATCCTTGGAATTTAATGAATTATTATTCTTGCTTCTTTATGGAATTAATTGTTACTCCTGTAAATGAGATTTAATTGATAAATTGGAAATTTTCTGAATTGAAGGAATTTAATTAATATATTGAGAATTGTTACATTTGAAGGAATTTGATTATCTCTGCTGATTAAACAAATTATTGTAAATTATGTAAATCATGCTGATTTAAGTATTCTAGTTTTATTTCAGTTATTGTTATTGACCCATAGTGAGTGTCAAAGTCGGCCATCTCGTCTCTACCACTTCGAGATTAGGCTTGATACTTACTGGATATACGTTGTTTACGTACTCATACTACACTTGTTGCACTTTTTCTGCAGGATCTGAGACAGGTACTAGTGGAGGACCTATCATCACATACACACGTCATCCCGAGGCATAGTGGTGAGCTGCCTTTCTGAGCCGTTCTGCAGCTACCAGTGTCTCTTCTTATATTTATATTCTGTCTATTTCATTTCAGACAGTATTTGGAGTTTTGTATAATCTACTAGATGCTCATGCACTTGTGACACCGGGTCTTGGCACACACATTGGTAGAAGTTGGTATTTTATTATTTTCTTGGAATAAAAGTTTAACCAATGTACGTTTGACTTATTAGTTGGCTTGCCTAGTTGTAGTGTTGGGCGCCATCACGACCTATAGGTGAAATTGGGCCATGACAACATGGTATCAAAGCACTAGGTTCACATAGGTCTCACAAGTTATGAGCAGCCCTAATAGAGTCTTGCGGATCGGTACGGAGACGTCTGTACTTATCTTCGAGAGGCAATATGGTGATAGGAAACTACCTTTCTTCGTATTCCATCGTGCAATTGATGTAGTACTAAATATCCTTCTCTTATCCTCTCACAGATGGTGAG
>AWOL01S0048227.1:0-20985 GCA_000715115.1 Nicotiana otophora
AACCCCTTCCCCCGCTACTCCGGCCCCTAGACCTCGGCCTACCACCCTCCTCCGCCCTTACCCTTTTTGTCTCATGTAGTATTTGCCTAAAGTATATATTTTTCAAATGTATTTTTTATGACCTAACCAAACATTGAAAAAATAAGTAAGAAAATCATTTATTTTTCAAGAAAAACAATTTACTTCGTACCCAACACACCTAAAGGGAAAAAAATCTGAAGTCAACAACCTCTCTTGAATAAGATGGAATAAATACTTGAATCTAGAAGAATCAATTATGCAAAATTCATAATCACCTAAATCCAAGGTCAACACTGTACATGGGATGCACTACCCCCTAATATTAATTAAATATAATCAAACTAGAAAGACTCATTCATTTACCAACCAACCAAGTCATAAAAACAAAAATCTTTGCTGGCAAAAATCTTCTTCTTGGTCAATAAATAATTAAACTTCCATAGCTAATTTAAAATCCCTTCTTCCTATACAGAAACCACAAAGAAATTAGACATAAAAGAGTAGACAAAACATAGAGAATTGCAAAAACACAATGGCCACACTTATCTGAAATGTTCATTTGCCTTTTGATCATGTCCTCCATTTAGTTCTCCCTATATCTTTTGAACCCTCCAGAAAAATATAGCTTTATAACAAAATTTTGAAACAAAACTAAAGTGATTATTTCAAACTACAAAGTAATAGGTAGTTTCTTGAACATGTCTAAGCCACTAAGAAGCTTGATCAAAGTCATTGTTCTTGGTGATTGTGGGTAAGAATTTTCATTACCCTTTATTCATTTTATTTATAAAGATGCTCTCTTTTCTTTTGTTTCCCTCTCCTTTTTAGTATTTCAAGCTATGTTGCTGGACTCTTCAAAAAATGACGTCAGATGCATGTTAGATCCTTCAAAAGTAGTGCATTTTTGGAGGAACTGACGTTGTTGCAGTAGCAGTTTTGGAGAGTGCAAGCAACACACGACTTCCATTTGCTAATTTTCTTGAAAGTACTGCATGGTTTTTGTTCTTATTCCTCTGTGCTAACTGCTAACACTTTGATATGATTTGCATTCTCAGGGTGGGAAAGACATCTTTGGTGAATCAGTATCCAACAACATTGGATAAACTTTTTATTTAACGTTGTTTAGAGGTGGAGCCAGAATTTTTAAAATCGGACGATAATTCATTTATATGATGATTTTTTTTCCTACAAATATTTGTTAAGGGTTTGGCTGATAAGGGAAGAGAGGATTTTCTCAAAGTAAGTTTTAGAGATAAAAAGTACTATGGACTAAGGTTTTGATCAAGGATTTTTGCAAATTTGTGTTTCATTAACTGCAATTATAGATATGTTTTCAAGAAATTTAGACAACAATACAAGGCGACAATTGGAGCTGATTTTGCTACTAAAGAGCTAGAGATTGATGAAAGAGTAGCCACCTTGCAAGTAAGTGATTACTGCACCATAAGAAACATTGAACATTTTTTTTCAATCCACCTGCACGTCTTGCTTTTACTGTTATATCGAGAATTACTTTACATATTGCTTGACGTAAAACGGATTGTGAATTTGTTTCTGTCTTTTAATTTTTGGTAGATATGGGACACAGCAGGACAGGAAAGGTTTCATAGCCTTGGTGTTGCATTTTATAGAGGAGCAGATTGCTGCATTCTTGTTTATGATGTGAATGTGCCTAAGTCATTTGAGACTCTTCAACATTGGCACGAAGAATTCATCAAACAGGTGAGTGAATTAATTATCATGAACCTTTTTCAAGTTGATAATAAGCATTCTTTTAACCTATCGGTCACGGGTTCAAGCCGTGTAAGCAGCCACTAGTGCTTGTATAAGGGTAGGTTGTTTATATTACACCTCTTGGGGTACGGCCTTTCCCCAAACCTTGCGTGAATGTAAGATACTTTGTGCATCGAACTGCCTTTTTAATAGGCATTTTTTACATGGTTTCAAATAGTTACACTTTCTTTGTATGTGATTGATTTCAGGCTGACTTAACAGAGCCAGAAAAATTCCCCTTTGTCTTGATTGGTAATAAAGTAGACTTGGAAGGTGGCAGCAATGAGACAGTAAGTTTTTTCTTCTCATCTCATTTTTGTCATACACATTTTCTTCATATTATATACTATGTTTTAGCTTAGAGTACAACTTCTAGAAACATTAAAAAGGGTAATCCGGTGCACAAAGCATCCCACACTGGCCTGGGACGGACCGCATCCCAAAGGATGTAATGTAGATAGTCGAGGCTGCTTCCACGGCTGATGGCTCGAATCTGTGACCTATAGGTCACACGAAGATATTTTTACCGTTACTCCAAGGCTCCCCTTCAACTTTTATATACACTGAAAGCGTAAAAAAAATTACACTAGCAGGTCAACAACAACCTAGTATAATCTCACTAGTGGGGTATGGGGAGGGTAATGTGTACGCAGACCTTACCCCTACCTGGGGTAGAGAGGTTGTTTCCGATAGAGCTCCCTCCCTCCAAGAACTCCCCACCTTACTCTTGGGTGACTCGAACTACAACCTCTTAGTTAAAAGTGGCAGGTCATCTAAAACATAATTAAAAATAACTGCCTATAATAAGTAGAATTGATTATCTAGAAAGCAAATTAGGTAACTTGCTAGTAATATTATAATATTTTATTTATTGTCGGTGTATATAAGATTAAAGAATACTAGTATTATTTACAGGTTTCAGAGAAGAAAGCCAAGGAATGGTGTGATTCAAGGGGAAATATACATTACTTTATGACCTCAGCAAAGGAGGATTACAATGTGGATGCTGCATTCTTGTGTGCTGCACAACTTGCCCTTGCTAATGAAGATGATCACAACATGTAAGTACAAATTATTAAGCACTAATCAAGTTAAAGAACTAAAACTGCAATTCCTATTTTAGGAAAACACCTCCCTCTCATGGTCATTGTTATTATTGTCGTCGTTGTTATTATTGTTAAAGTTTTTATTTTTGTTATTTTGACATTTTTCTTGTTAAGTTACTGAATTACATTCTCTCTTTGTTTTTTCAATATTATCGAACCCTTTATTTACTCCAGATGGCAGCCAATAGTAGATGAAGAAACGCCTTCACATTGGTGAGTACATCAAATAATGCTGCAATATAAATTATATTAGAAAAACCGAGATTCTTTTTTATAAAAAAATTCTCTTACCTCGTAATAAACACTAATTGTTAATTAATTTGTGGAATTATGTGGATCATAGAGGCTATATTTCTCTTTTTATTAATATAAAAAATCGTAACCTTTTGGTTTTCTTTATTGGAATAAATGCCACTTATTTTAATTTATATTAAAACTTTTAAAATTTTGCAGCCAACTCCAGAGAATACCAGAGTCTGTATCAGGAATTGAGCAGCAAAGAGGAGGGTGTGCATGCTAAATCTTCAAAATACTAATGTCACAAAGACATGACGTCCTAACTAATTTATTTGTTCTTCTATTCTTTATTGTTTTTAGATATTTGGTACGTTCATTGTTTTCTCAAACTCTACTATTCTTTACTTCCATAGAATTTCACCTTCTTTGATGGATAAAAAGTAAACTTTTCTAGATAAATTTGGCATACCTTTTCCTTTTATTTTTTCTTAAAATATTCCTAATAAATAATGGCAAATGCTTCGAAATTTCTGCATTTCGTCAATTTGATTTTCCCTATAATATTGTACCCAGTAAATTTAATTTTTTTTTTTATTTTTTTTTTTTTTTGTATTTTCATTCTCATCTTGTATTTACATTTCTTTTGGGGTGAGCGTTGGATCCACGTAGAGGGAAGCCTACATCATCTTTTTTTTTCTTTTTTCTTTTTTTTTTGGCTTTTCTCATTTTGGGGCATGACTAATTTGGATTCACACTGTCAAATTCTACTTTGGGGCTAAAGCACTTTCTACCAAAGATAATTTCATGTTCAGGATTCGAACCCGAGATCAATGATTGAAGATGGAGGGGTACTTATTACCCTACAACTTTTGATGACCGAAGTCTGAAGCGTACATAACGGAGTTAGAATGTCCAGCTGCGCGTGCAAAATAGATTAATAAATTTAATCTTAATGGCTTCAATGGCGACATTTTGACTTGATTAATAGGTCTCAATTTGTCTATGTAAGAAAAGCGCATCACTTTTTGCTAAATTTTGGTGGGGGAGGGAGGGGGGGAGAGCTGATCCTAAATCTAGAGGGGGGTTAGGATTTAGGGATATAAAGATTTTTAACATGGCCTTATTAGCTAAACAAGCTTGAAAATTGTTAATGCATTCTGATTCTTTACTTTCGAGAGTGCTTAAAAGGAAACATTTTCTTGATACCATTTTTCTTAATGTTCATCGTATCAACTTCTGGGTCTTGGATTTGGCAGAGTATATTATGAAGAAATGGCGTGGGATAACTACTTTTTAACATGGTATTTAGTTTTTATTCAGTATTTTTAATGCTGAGCACAAATAGCCACTACTCTATTAAAATTAATACGAAAAGACGTTGTTACCTTAACATTTACACTGCACACATGAAATTAAGGACGCCGTGTCCTTAATATTTACACTACACATATGAAGTTAAGGACATCATGCCCTTAATATTTACACAACATTCATAAAGTTAAGGACACTACGTCCTTAACATTTACACTATACATATGAAGTTAAGGACATGAAATCCTAAAGTTTAACAACAAAAGGTGCAAATACAAGTTAAGGACATTATGTCCTTAATATTTACACTGCACACATGAAGTTAAGGACGTCGTGTCCTTAACATTTATACTGAACATATGAAGTTAAGGACATGATGTCCTAAAGTTTAACAACGGAATGTGCAAATACAAGACACTTTGTCCTTAATATTTACACAGTATTTATGAAGTTAAGGACATCATGTCCTTAATATTTACACAACACTCATAAAGTTAAGGACACTATGTCCTTAACATTTACACTGCACACATGAAGTTAAGGACACCATGTCCTTAACATTTACACTACACATATGAAGTTAAGGACATGAGGTCCTAAAGTTTAACAACAGAAGGTGCAAACACAAGTTAAGAACATTATGTCCTTAACATTTACACTGAACATTTGAAGTTAAGGACATGATGTCCTAAAGTTTAACAACGGAATGTGCAAATACAAGACACTTTGTCCTTAATATTTACATAGTATTTATGAAGTTAAGGACATCATGTCCTTAATATTTACACAACACTCATAAAGTTAAGGACACTATGTCCTTAACATTTACACTGCACACATGAAGTTAAGGACACCATGTCCTTAATATTTACACTACACATATGAAGTTAAGGACATGAGGTCCTAAAGTTTTACAACAGAAGGTGCAAATACAAGTTAAGGACATTATGTCCTTAACATTTACACTACACACATGAAGTTAAGGACGTTGTGTCCTTAACATTTACACTGAACATATGAAGTTAAGGACATGATGTCCTAGAGTTTAACAACGGAAGGTGCAAATACAAGACACTTTGTCCTTAATATTTACATAGTATTTATGAAGTTAAGGACATCATGTCCTTAATATTTACACAACACTCATAAAGTTAAGGACACTATGTCCTTAACATTTACACTGCACACATGAAGTTAAGGACACCATGTCCTTAATATTTACACTACACATATGAAGTTAAGGACATGAGGTCCTAAAGTTTAACAACAAAAGGCAAATACAAGTTAAGGACATTATGTCCTTAACATTTACACTGAACATATGAAGTTAAGGACATGATGTCCTAGAGTTTAACAACGGAAGGTGCAAATACAAGACACTTTGTCCTTAATATTTACATAGTATTTATGAAATTAAGGACATTATGTCCTTAATATTTACACAACACTCATAAAGTTAAAGACACTATGTCCTTAACATTTACACTGCACACATGAAGTTAAGGACACCATGTCCTTAATATTTACACTACACATATGAAGTTAAGGACATGAGGTCCTAAAGTTTAATAACAAAAGGCAAATACAAGTTAAGGACATTATGTCCTTAACATTTACACTACACACATGAAGTTAAGGATGTTGTGTCCTTAACACTTACACTGAACATATGAAGTTAAGGACATGATGTCCTTAATATTAGCACAGGGGTATTTTTGTCCGAGCGGATAAAAAATTATTAAGCACTGGCTAAAAAAGAAATACATTTTAAACGGTGACTAAAGAGTAAAGACATCTCTAATTAGTGGCTAACCATGCACTTTCCCCGTATATTATGGGGTCATGATTTACTAATTAAGGGCTTGAGGTGGAGAGTTTCACAAAGAAGGAATATTAATGTATGGATTGATAAAATGGTATCGGAATGTCAAACATGAACTAATTTGTATAGATATAATCTGATAACTTTACCGGATCATGGTGGCATAGATATAATCTCTCCACTCTTAATCAAAGGTCTCAACGAAGATTGCATCCTCCTTTAATGGAACTAACGAGGCGCAAATTCAATTAGTAACCCCAATACATAAACCCAAACCGAACCCAAAAACAAATGCTTTAAAGATCTTGCTGAAAAGTTGATTAGGTGACGTTTGAAATGCACCATTTGAGAGAGAAAAGGCAAACCATGGTTCACTCAAAAAGAGACCTTACCCTAAAGGAGTTGCTTTCTCTTTTAGAGACAGATTTCAAACTTATCTTTTACTCACTAAACAACGATAGTGACAGACCACTCAATGAAACAGACAATATAATTCATACAACAGGATCATCGACCTCATACACGTCAGTTGACACACATCAAATTAAAAATATAGCACCTGTTCAGTCTTTTGGATGTAGGAGTTAATATGCATGTTACACAGACCACCGGAAAATGATAAATTTTAAAACGGACACAAGAGGAAGAAAAAATAGGGTACGGTACTGTGGATAAAGGGTGGATGATGATAAAAAACTTGACATCAGAAATGGTGCAGAAAAAACTTGAGAATCCCAATAAGGAGAGAGCTTCTATGGACTGAACGACGAGATAGCTAGTATTCCTAACCTATTACAAAGTAAAAGAATTACTCGGAGAAAATTTTGCAAAATTGGGATGAAGGAACAGAATCTGTGGACCTATAAATGATTGCATAATAGTGGTGATGGTTGTGATTAAGATGGCAATATGCAACAAGATGTATGATCGCGCTCTGCTCCCCCTTGCCATAAATTAATAGGAGAAACAACCCAGGAAATGAAGCAGGCATTAGAAAACGAGAGGGAAGAACTTATTGTGTCAACAAGATCAACTCCTCCTCTTCTTATGTGATTTAGATCCAGAGTGGTTTTTATTTCTTTTCTTGTCACTCTTTTCAATCTCCGGCTTGGAATGCTTTTCCGACTTGCTTTTGTTGGATTTTACACTAATTACACTGCCAGGAACTATCTTTCCGCCACCATTCTGGAGAGCATTTTCAAAATCAGCTTCTCTGTCCACTATAGCGAATTGCTGAAATAGTTCTGGGTCCAACAAACCTTCCGTCTTCGCTTTCATCTCATCCTAGATATATGACCATAGATAATTAGAGACCTGTCGAGATGGGGGAAGCTTGCAGAGACAAGAGAGAGCAAATTCAAACCTGGACTTTCTTTGCAGCATCATTGAGATCTTCATCAACAGATATAGAATGTGGTTCCATCTTAAGCTGAAAACGGAAAAAGTGCCTCTGTTAATGTTTAGCAAAAACAGATCAACAAAAGCTTAACTGCTCTTTGATTATACTTAATTGTTCATATCTTGAGATAAACTAACACGAGAAGTGTTGGAATATTTCCTTATGTTCACAATTGACACACAGCAAGATGACGTGGAGATATTGTTTACCTTTTTTACTTTATCATTTGTCTTAGCATAGGACTCTCAGGAGAATGAAATATAACTCTACTTACCGCTTTAAGCCGAGATTCAGTTGAGTCAATTTCTTTTGATGTTAGAATATTTAGGTATTTGCAAAGCCTCTTCATGACTTTCATGAACAAGGACAATATCTGCTGCCTTTCCAAATTCATTTCTCCCTGTAAAATAAGAATTAAAAAGAGTAAACTCAGAACACTGGAGTTTTATTGAATGAAAATATCTAGTATTTATTTTGGATGTGATAACGGATAACTAGTGGCCTTAACCAAAAAAAAAAAGTGTATTTCACTGCAGGCCTGACAATACAGAATAAACTATTCAAAATAAAGACTAGCAAGCCAGCAAACCTCTATTTCAGGGATGTCTTTGTGCTGCAGACCATAGCAAAGCAAAAGGGAAGCCTGGGCATATGAAAGTGAAACTGGCAAATGCTCCAAAAAATACATGCGCGCAAGTTTTTGAGCAACATCTCGAATCTGTGAAAAAATAGCTCATGCAAATAATTAACGTGGAAATAAGTTAAAAAACAAATTGGCAACTTTTGAGACATTTAAACATTGCTTGCATTAGGAAAAAACAGAAAGGTAGTTTTGTCCTCCTTAGATGTTATGTTCACACAGTAAACATCGGGCACTTTTGAAGGATTTGTTTCTGCCACATCTTTTATCCCTTCATGTCTTTCCCATTTTTTACTATTCGTCCTTCTAATTCTATGCATCGGATAACAATCCCCTTCTGATCTCCATACTTAAAAGAATCATTAGATATCAAAGGTCTAATTATTGGATTTTATTCGCATGTATCAAATTAGAACTTCAACCTTTATACTGAAGACCTAGACACAAAACAGACAAAGTAAAGGACAATCATGCACCTGTTATTAAATTATAGAGAAATATAAGAGACATATTTCACATGTCATTTTTGGTTCAGAATTTTCTTGTGGTCAAAAGTAATAGGCCAAATGCCTAGATAGCCCCTTCAACTTGGCACGTTTTTAAATTAGACATATAAACTTACGGAGTGACCAAATAGACACCTTAACTCGTCTTAAATGTGTCTTTTAAGCACAAGAGTCCTACATGGAATACCGCGTATTGTTTTGTTTATTATAGGCGTGTGAGGCTTTTTTAAAGCTGCTGAATCAGCTCTTCTAGCAGTTAAAAAAATCAATAATCCAAATCTACTCTCATCTCCCTCAAATTCATCTTCACCATTATTAAAAGAAAAGCCCTAGTCCTAAAACTTTCTTCTCCCTGTTTAAACAGCACAATCTACGACTGAATACCAAGCCCTGTACTTATATTTTATCCAGCGAACTTCATAATCTTTTGACAGCAAAATGAAGCAAATAAATGCCAAAATATTATTCAGAAGGTGGGAAGCTATAGACATAGTAAACAGAGCCGACTCTATAAAATGTCAAGTTCAAGCTTAGGAAGAGCTCAAACGATTTTGTAAATTTTCTTTTTACTTTTGAATCAAAAATAATACCAGGAATCTTGAGAATTTGCATTGCTCTCCCAGTTAGTCTCTACAAAAGTTTGCCAAAAGCTCTTTACTTTCAGGTCTCCATCTACCAGTTAAAGCAAAACAGAAGAAAATATATGTTTTTCCTCACTTCAAGTATCTGATAGAGAGACAAAAACAGAGAGAACAAGCAGAGAGAGCGAGACAGGGAATGACTGAAGGAGAAGGGAGAGAGACAAGAGGTATTAGAGAAGAAAATAGAATAATTGATAGCTATGACTTACATGTGAATTTGCAGAAGCAAATAATGGAGATTGAAAGTAAACTTTGACTGGTTTTTACTGGAATGAAGAAGATAAAGATTAGAGCGGGGTGGAGAGGGTGAATTTTTTTTTTCGTTTTTTCTTTTTTAAGACACCTGTCTTTACCTTATTCGTTCTTTGACACATCATCAGCAAGTAATGGTCACACGCTTAGTTTTGCTAACTTGTGTCTTCAAGAGATACATTTCTACCGAGTTAAAGAGCATGTTTGGTCACTAGTTAAGTTGGAACGTCTAACTTACAAATGGTGTCAAGGTTAAGGGGCTATCTAGGTATTTAGCCAAAGTAATATGTACCAATATGAGTTTTTCATCTATACTTGAACCATATACCAACGATATTATCAAATCATTCACCAGATCTGTCAAAAAGTGAATTCTAGTTGATTTATGATGCTTCAACTGGAAAGATGACAACTTTAAGCTCTTTTCGGTGTTTCGAGTTGTTCCTGCATGTTTACCACAATGGTTGTCTTCTAAAGCACAAGCTCCATATGATTGTTGATATTGAAACATACATCTAGCATAACTTGATAGTAGCACCACCAGAAAGTCTTTTATCACTACTCGACATAGCATATTTCCACTCTCATCACTAATTGAGATCTAACCAGGAGTGGTAATTAGGTTGTTTGAGTGGCTCACAGTACTCTTAGCCTTTTCCCTTTTATGACTGTTGATATAGAATGCCCATCCACAGTCATTTCGACAAGTAAAAACTGTATCACATGAGATCTTGCATCACTACTTAATATCACATATTTCCTCACTAATCATCAACTCAAATCTTACCAAGGGGTAGTCAATAAGGCTATTTGAGTAAGCTTCAAGCCTCTTCATCTCATGAGGTTCCAGAACAAACTTCATGAAGTTTAAGAATTCACTTGAAGCAGAAGAAGCAGGGTCCTGCTCCACATAGTTGATCTTTGGATCAAAGACACTGCAAGATTATGGCCATCATAAGCATATGTAAAGAGACATACATATTACCTAACCACCAAAATGTTCAATTTTACCTCATAGCAAGCTTGTAGTTCATCCTCCGGTAGGTAGAACCCAACAGTTCGACTAACCTTCGCTTGTATTCTGAGAATGTTATAGGCAACATCAATAAATCGAAATAGCAATAGAAGACAATACTAACATTAAAGAAAAAAAGAAGAGAAAAAACTAACAGAATAAATACCAGCTACTACAAGATCTGCAGCTCGTTCGATTGACGAGAAGTGGATAGAAAGGAAGGGAGATAAGAAAGTGAGGGGGCAACATATGAAAAATGCTAAAGAACATATATTAGGAATTGTAGAACTTGTGTTCCTTTTTATCATGGCAAAAGATTCTTCTCATCTCCTTTAAGTTCCTTTAGATGATAAGATTAAAAAAAATTGAGAAGAACAAAATCAACTGATCACCTCGATAGTAGGGACCATAAAAGCCCCACTCATCTGATCCAGCAGCTTCAACATCATCATTTTTCAATGCCTTCAAGACCATGCATGTGTACTCGCCAGTTACGCTATTCTGATTCATCCAATCACATGTTTGATGACAATTAATCCTCAATTGCAAACATCAAAAAGAATCTAAGGAACAAAGGACTCTGAGACTTACCGGGGCATTGCCTATGAAAAATGGAGCAAACTTATGTTTTCTCCAAAAGCGGAAAAGATCCAAGGTAAGTCCAAATGAGACCCCAAGGTAATGAAGCCTTTCAGGTCGTCTTTCACGTAAAGGGACAAGCAAAGGAGGAAGATCTGTTCTCGGTCTTATATTTTCTTTCTGCAAAGAGACCTGCAAGGAAAGTTGTTTGAATCCAATAACAAAAACCAAAAAAAAAACGTTCTAATTCCACATACAAGTCTTTCTAGATTTTTCAACTATTTCACTTGCCATATTACAGCAAATGGTCAATCATAAGGCCTTAACACTATATCATGCACAAGACAGTCTCTGCAGACAAACCATATCAATACGAAGGAAAGGCGGATTCAATGAGAAATAGTATTAAGATTTAAAACTTTTTAAAAAGCACAATGATATAACTTTTTGCAATTTTTGAGCCGAATGATAACAGGAAAGCCAATAACCTAAAGTACAAATTGCAAAAGTTAGATCAAATAAGAATACCTTCTCTGCAGCTTCGGTTACACTGACTTGAGGAGTCTCCAAACCATCTTCCATCTCTACTTCAGATAATTGAGTCAACTGACCCTCAAAGTACCTATTAGCGGTAAATTAAGTTATTGTGCCTCAAAGATCCATGTATGAAAGATATGCAATAACTGTGACTATGTCAAAATCAACACAGATGAATTGAGCACGTTAATAAGTTGAAGAAGCATAACATGTACTTAACTGAAAACACTTTTAAAAAATGTCACATCTTTAAATCTTGCATAATTTAACTAATGTATTATATACCCGGTGAAATAATAGGAACCTAGATTGAAATCCTAAAAGCCATGATACATAGTAATAAATATGCAAATTTGCAAGTGCAAAAGGAAGCCACACCTATGCAGATTTTGCAAGGGTAAAAGGATTAAGTCAACAATTGCACAACCCTTTCATATCACCATCAACAATCAACACCAACCACCACATAAATATCACAAAGAAGCAAATTTAAAATAGTTTTATCTTGTGCATACTCTCAGGCTTGTTGCTATCTCCGATGTCCATTCAATAAGAGCAACTGGGGGCTGCCCTGATAATTCGTATTCGTCTTTTAAAACAAGAGCTCCTATGCAAAATAAACATTCTTCTTTTCCCATGAACAATCTAATCTTGATGATTGACCAAACAAGGAAATTACTCCTTTTTTTTTTTGAATGGTAACAGTCAAAGTCAAAGTGTCAAACAAAGAAATTACTCTAAAGTCCAACATGTGGGAGAAAAAGGCTTCTTGCTATCCAAAAGCTGTGATGATAGCTTGAGGGAGAGAAAGGGTTTATGATGTTTAGAATTTATTTTTTTTGGTTTTGGACTAAAATGACATAATCATCCATGACCTATATCAAGTGACTTTAAGAAGGGGTAGCTTGGACAAACAAAAAATAGGGATGGTGCTAACCTGCTAAGCTCGTGTAGTAGGTTAGAAGAATATATATATATAGTGTGTGTGTGTGTTGTTCCACATATTATGCAGCACCGGTATGCATAACAAGCAACGACCTATGGAGTAGCTTAATCTTTCACAAATTATAAAAGCCAAATGTGATTGAAGCAACTGCCGAATCATATTGAAAACCGAAAATTGTGAGAATTGCAGTGAAATTTGTAGCTACCTGGTTAGGAGTTCAACGGCAGCAGAACCATATCCAAGCTGTAACACCACAGTGAGACATGGTTAGACATGCTGATAAACTTATGGAAATAAATTGTTCGATAATTTAAAAAACCTCCTTCCATGTCTGCTTTTAAACACAAACTTCCATTGTCGTAAGATATGCAGACCGCCCTCATTTCGAACTTTTTTCCAATGAGATTGGGTTAGGATGACAAGATTCCTGTGATATTCCAAATCTGTCTTTTGCAGCTTTAATTATTAGTGCTAAATTTCTCCCCATAAATTCTCTTTATACTACAAAATTGGTGTGAAACCTTCACAAATCTCTTCAACAATAAAAGAATGTAAAATAAATTCTTCTTTCCACATGATAGAATAGATCAACTAACAATGACAATGGGTCCAATTGGGAAGTACTTCTGTATTTGGGTAGCTATAAATATTTTGTTGCCTACTTAAGGTTTTTGTATAAGTACTATAATTATACTTTAGTTTATTCTTTAGGATGTAATTTTATGGCTCGACCGGTTTTATACATGTTAGTGAATTTAACATTTGTAGTTTTTTTTTACATCATCTGACAAACACAACAATATATGCAATTTTAATAGAAATACCCCTACCATTTTTTAAAGTACATGAAGCATAGTAATTAAATTACCAAGAAAGAATAAAATGAAATTCTTAAAGTTGAAAGTTATAATTGCTCTTCCGATAAATATCGGTGAACTAATTTGTTTCTAAATAAATTATATGAAAGGATTTTGTCGATCTCTTATTATAACTTGATTAGATTACCCACAATTTCCCAATTGTGCAGCACAAATAGAGTTTGCAGGGTATGGAAATTTTATCATTTGAAACTAGCTTCATTCATTCGATCAATCAATTCCCCTTTGTTCCATGCTAGTTGGGATCGATCGTCTACGCAAATCCTTCATATCCAATACACTCCATTCAGGACCATTTCTTTCCAATACCAAACTATTTGTATTTTAAGGCAAAATAAGTAGGCTACAGTAACATCATAAACCACGAAGGAGATCAATATTACAAAAATAAACCTAGAGGGAGGTCTCAGAAATTTTTCCTAAATTCATAGAATTGGTAAGCATTACCCTCATGGCACTCGGATGTGTAGCAATGCGTACGATGCGGGCACCTGAAAGGCTTGGGAATACATCATCAGCAAACTGCTGAGAGAACTTCCAAGGTATCTGATCTCCAAAGGGCTGGCGACCTTCCATCAGAGCTCTTTTAGCAGACTCCTGGGAAATTTGACCCTCCAGGCAGACCTGTGTGTTAAAGTTAAATTAAGACAGCTCAAAAACTCTTAGTGCTGCTTCTTTGATTCCAAGAAAATGTTAAGGTGAAAGCAGAAACTCTACTATCCATATCAGAAAGGACTTATGAAATCAACCTTACATGATTGACTTATCAAAAATAAACTACTACTGCGCATCAAGCCCAAGCTAGTTTAGGTCAGCTTTATGAATCCTCATTAAGCATGTAGCTCCATTTAGACCCGTATCAATCCAATTTAAGAAAAAATGTGATCTTTGACGATGATTCAATATGCTATCTATTAAGTCAATGAGAAACAATGAAAGAAAATGCATTAATACATGCACTCCCTCCAAGAAGAGGCAGAATCAGTGACAGAGCAGAAGATGAGGATCAACAAGTGGCAAAAAGAAAAACATGATCAGCTCACATCAGGGGAAGAAAACAAAGATAACATTGTGACCAGATACAGATGAACTTTGGAACCAACTGATATTAGATGATTTACAGATTCCAAACCAAATCTACCCAGACAGAAAGAACACACATGGCCTAGTAAGAGGAATTGAGCTAAGATTTTGCCCTTCCGAGAGTTCTAGAGCTGAATAGACCACAAAACATGGACTGGAGCAGAATATACTACGCATGCAACAACACAAATTACTAACTGGATGTTTTGAACATAATGATGACATATTTGAAGGCAAAACTAACCCGAGCCAATTGCAGTCATGATTTCGTATTTTAGGACCAAAATATTACACAAATAGAAAGTCAATCATGTATCAACTACCAAGACCTTATGTAGAGGATATTCTATTTTTCTATCACTTTTTTATAAGGTAGGTAGTTTTATTAATGGAAACGGTACCAAATAGGTACCAAGAGGGAGTAGAAAAATTGTACAAAATCTACTTTAAAACAGAATTTAGCAAGTCCAAAAGGTCGTATATGCTCAATACAAGATTTTCCTCATGCCAGCAGAGTAAATGTTGCAAACAGCTATGCTTTAAAACATACATCAGTTTGTTTTCTCCTTCAAAACATCTCTTGCTCTCTGTCACTAACGTAATAGCACAAGAAAGAAGGCTGCATATAAAGATGAGGAACTACTGTAATTGTGGGCATCCTGCCAATTGAACCACCAGATGGAAGTTACTCCTTCCATCCCAATTTATGTGGGGTGTTTGATTGGGCACGGAGTTTAAGAAATGAAAGACTTTTGAAACTTGTGTTCTAAATTGACTGGGCATAGAGTTTAAGAAATGAAAGACTTTTGAAGTTGTGTTCTAAAACATGCCACATTCATTTCTATGGCAATAAATCATCCTATTTAGAGTACAATGGGAAGTTTAAAGTTAAAAATTGTTTTTCACTATAGGAAGGTGTCGTTGTTACTCGTACAAACTAAAAAGAAAAGAGGGTCTCATAAATTGGGGCACAGAGAGTAAAACTGTAACGCAAAGAAGAATTAGCTAAATATAAAAGAATACTGAAACTAATAGTAGCACAGTGATTGTCAGAAGATTTCTAACAAATGTAGCATCCCAAAGAGAACATTTGCATAACAACTACAGACAAGACTACTAACCTGGATGACACAGAGAATATCAGGAAGACGATTTTCTGACTCATCAACAGGGCCTGTGAAAACAATTAGATAGGCACTCTTGCATTTACTTAATTCAAAATTAATCTCGTGTTTTATGAGAAGCATCAACTGGTAAAATTATACCTAGTAACACAAACAAGTGGTGAGCTGGAGCATCAGCCATCAATTGTAAATCATTTGGAGAATTTTTGTAATGAGAAGCAACATAGAGGGCCACATCATTCGCTGCAATTTCAACACCAAAGGGTCACCATAAATCAAAGCTGAGCAGGCAAAAATCAGCCTAAACGGTGAAGAATACATTACTTCAAAGGCGTAGGTGATTTACCTGCAAAAATAACTCACTATCCTTATGATAAGAGAAAAGTGTGTCCCGGTTAACATAGTAGAGATCGCAATCACCCGGTTGTAGTAACCTGATTGAAAAAAAGAGAACTGTAACTGGAGATAGAACATGATTAACTTCTGCAGGAACTAGGTTAAGCCAAAGCAGATTTACCTTCTGATACTTGGGATAGCATTTGTAACATCCAAACAGAGCAATGCATTAAGCCATCGCTCAATGGTATCGCCAGAAGCATATCTAATGGATTCACTCAATTCTATCTTCTTAAAAAGCCGACCTACATTTGATGGGAAAACTTAGATTTTAAACAACAAGATGAAAAAAACAAGCTTTTGCAGAGACCTTGGACAATTTATCATACTACTCAATCATGGATAATCATGAGAGGCAAAAGTACACCGAGAGAAAGATCACTCATGAATGAACACAGCCCTGAAGAAAAGCAATATTTTTAACGACAAGGGTGTAGTATCAGCATTCACTTAACTAACTCCAGCTTGAATTTATTATAATACTTGGGTTTACTTTAGAACATCCAGTCATAGAAAACGTTCCATTATTTAAATTTCGCAAGTGGATCTGCAAGAACTTTGGAGTTTGAATATTTCAAAAGCATGTATTATAAGTGTTTACTTTGAAAGACTCCATCCTTATCCACCATAATACTTGGTTTTACTTGCAAATCCAGTCATAGAAAAATTCCCCAAGATCTAATTTAACAACCAAAAGTGCATTGCCAAGGCACAAAGTAAGGCATGAATTAAGATAAGAATTAAGAAGGCCTATGTTTTTCAACAAATACAAGCACAATTCCAGATGTATCTCCTGCCTTTTAGTAACTATAAGGAGCTTCCAACCCAATGTATGCGCTCTCTCATCTCAGTTTTCTTTGCTTTCCTAGTTCCTCCTGATACAATTATATTTCATCCCACATGGACTCTACACACCATAAATCAAGCGATCAACTACAGAAAGTGGGCTGAAAATACCTGAAAGTGCACTATCTGTGTTTTTGGACTTCTGACTTTGCTCCTCTAGTTGCTGCAGCAACTTCAATGATAAGGATCTTCCAGTGCCTTCATAGCTTTAAGAAGATAACAAGAATAGAATGATTATCAGCTCTGTTAACCCCAGGGTAAACACAAAAGACTGTAGAAATAATTCTTCTGTCATATAAGTGAGTAAGAACAAAACTTCAAGAAGCAACATATATTGTCAAATGAGTGGATAGGTTCTTTGGAGAGAATAAAAATACTAGATGGAAACTAAGCAGAACACTGTCTCATACCCATTGACAGTTGATGCAAGGAAGACAAGGTAAGGACCAAGCAAAGATTTGACGACAGGTAATGGAATAGCTGCTGCTTCATAAACCACCAACAATTCCACTTGTGATAGCTTTTCATGCTCGTGTGGTAGTATATACTGACATTGCATAAATGATGTCGAGAACATCAGAAACTCAAAAAAAGAAATATTAATTGCATTAGACATGATAAAGCACATCAATGATCATATACTTGCAAGAAGTTTTTGCAAAAAATGAACAGTATGGGTGTAAAAGATATGTTGGTAAGAAGAGGAACCAGTATATTGACAACCTTTTAAGAGAACAGAGAAGCACAAGAGATGGAGCAATACAAGAAATCTATCCAGCATACAGACACCAAGCGGAACTAAATTGAAGCAAATTTTCAAAATGCCTTCTAATGTTCAGGGACAAAGGGAACAGAAGGTGCAGAAAGTGAAGGAGAAAGAAATTGATGTCAGATTCCAGGATTATTCACTGCAAGAATGAGCTTGGAAAATGGAAGGAGCCAATATCACGAATAAACTCCTCATCAATATTACTGACCTGAATTGTCTGTCTGTGCTGCTTATAGATGTTGATCCTCACGGTAGCTTTTTTAAACTCTGGGTTATTGCTTTTCACAATATCATAATCAAGGTGTTCCTGTAAGGAAGAAGCATATTGAGTTACAATCTCTATGAAACCTATCTCACCAACTATATATGAGACGCGAAAAATCCCTTACACGAGAACTTCAAGAAAATTTTACACCATGCTTATGTTTCTACACATATTTCAGCAGGGGAAGCATTTTCTCACTTAAAAATACTTGAAGGGCCAAATGGCCGACTCAAAGGAGAAAAAACATCCCTGGGAAAGATCGATTTCATTGAGAATATGCAAATCGACCCTGCTCAAACAGATATATTTGCATCCTACCTTGTACTCGAACATGTCGAAACCCTTGCAGACAAAGGCAAACTGAGTTTTCAGATTTTCAGGACTAGGCGCTGTTACAAAAATATTAGAATACCTGTAACAGCAAACTATAGAAGTTAGTAAAGCACAAAGTAGGATCACAGAGAGGAAAGGATATTGAAACCCAAACGGCCAAACCAGATTTACCCTGCGGCAACAGCCCCTGCAATTGCCAACCCAAGAGCAGCTGACTTGCCCCGGCCACGAGCAGCAAGCAGAGCAACAGTGCTTCGGAGCGTCTTATCCAGAATAGCGTCAAGAAACGTGATCACTGCTTTTCCCTATTTCATATTGTTGGATTAATAGCATCATGCAGTGGCAGGACAAAAAATTAAAATTACAGTGGACCCACAACTGCTATTTATGGTGAACTCAGTATTATAAGTTAAATATTTTGATCTACATCATCACTTGAATCCATCCATTTAAGCTAGTAAAAATAGTTTTTTAAAATTTAGTATCAGATTCAAATTACAATTAGAAAAAACTAAGATGTATTTAATGAAAGCACGGAAGAATAGGCAACTATTTTTTATGAAAGGGAAAAGCAAGAGCTTTAACATACAATAATTGCAGGAATGAGGATTTAACATGCTAGTTAAGCCGTAACAAAAAATCCTAACTTCCTTCAAGATCAAGCCGACATGTGATATTTCTTTATCAGCAAGTCATATTCGTTTACTTAGTAAGTGAAGCTCTGTTCTATTTATAAGAAGTACGTGGATCTCTGTTTTGTTTATGAGTGGTTGCCCCAACTGAACTGTATGATTCTACGACTAAAGGATTGCACAATTTGACCAGCAGCTTATTTCAGTCTGTATTCATTATCAAAACTTTGGATGGAGAAATCTGCTTTTGGTGATTTCATCAAATTAAGGGGAAAAACATTAAAACTTATATGTGCTGACAACTCTCACAATTTTGACATGTCGATAGTTAAATTTCAATCGAAAAAACTAGGAAAAGAATTATTCAAACAAAGAAAAGAAAATGATCAAGCACCAATAATGATTAAGAGCCTGTTTGGAAGGACACCTTGTAAAGTAATTATACTGTATAATAATCACACAGATCTGTTTGTTTGTCATAACATAACTACAACGTAATGTTTGGTTGCACAATTGCAATTACATAGTTAGATCTATTTAAATTTTAAATTAAATTTAATTATCAACAACAACAACATACCCAGTATATTCCCACATGTGAGGCATGGGGAGGGTAGTGTGTACGCAAACCTTACCCCTACCCAGTGAAGGTAGAGAGGTTGTTTACATAGTTAGATCTATTTAAATTTTAAAATTAAATTTAATTACCAACAACATACACAGTATATTCCCACATGTGGAGTTTGGGGAGGGTAGTGTGTACGCAGACCTTACCTCTACACAGTGAAGGTAGAGAGGTTGTTTTCAATAGACCATTGGCTCAGAAACATAGGGATGAGAAGAAGCAGAGGGAGAAAAGAAGAAGAAAAGGAAAGAAGGAGAGGGGAGGGGAGGAGAAAAGAATAAGTAGTACCAAAATAGTAAAAACAGGAGAATATGATAACTGAAACAAACTAAACAACATGATTTAATATAGACCTGAGAGATAGGAAAGTACAAGCGAGCTACTAGTACTACTGGTAAGAAATGAGGAAACTCTCAGCTACCTACTAACCGTCTACCCTAATCCTCGACCTCCACACCCTCCTATCAAGGGTCATGACCTCAATGAGCTGAAGTCGCACCATGTCCTGCCTAATCATCTCTCCCCAGTACTTCTTAGGTCTGCCTCGACCTCTTCTCAAACCCACCATGGTCAACCTCTCACACCTCCTAACAGGAGCGTCAATGCTTCTCCTCTTAACATGCTCGAACCATCTCAGCCTCGACTCTCACATAAATTTTCTTTTTTCATATGAACAAGTAAATAAACATTAGTGTTTGACAAGTAGGCGTCTACATAAGAAATATTAGGTAATCATGTGGATTATGTGGAAAGAGAGAAATGTGAGAGCTTTTGAAGGGGTGGAACAAGATTTTGTAAAATTGCAAAGTAGTCTTTTCTTTTTAGTTTCTTTTTGGTGTACTCATGAGGTCCCTACTTGTATAGAGGATTGGGTCTCCTTTGTTGAGAACCATATTTTGGTGTAGTGGTATACGACGTGTATACAGGGTTTCCCCAATTGTTAACATAATTACTTACCTTATAAAAAAATCCATATCATTTCTTGAAAATATAGTATTAAATAATTACAGATTTGTAACTAATATCGTAAAAGATAATTGGAAGTTCCAAAATAAATGATATTTCAATTTCAATTCATTAGTAAAAGTTCCAATTAAGAATTTGAATTGTTCACTAATTCATGTGAATATAGTATGAAGTCCATGCTTCGTTGCATTTTTTCAAATAACAAAAGATAAGAATTTATGAGTTTAGGAAGTATATTTTGAGTAAATATTTATATTAATTTAAAGATAATTCAAAAGGGGGG
>AWOL01S0048227.1:23304-59142 GCA_000715115.1 Nicotiana otophora
CACAAGGCTAAGACCTCATTAAACAATGAACCCAGCTTTAATGGAATCTTAATATAGTTCAGTTTGTTGAGAACTCAGGAGACATGACTTCAAGAAATTAGAATAAAAGTAGTTCAATTAAGCAAAATGAAGAAAATAAAGAAAAATAAATAAGGAAGAAGCAACAATGAGAAGTTACAAAGTTACATGGAAGCACTAGAAGAAAGGTTGAGAAATGAGAAGAAAAGAAATGGGTTGAGAAATAATGTAAAAAGAATAATTTATTTAAAAAATAAAAATTAAAAAGTTAAAATGTTACCTTGTTACAAGCAACTCTCACCTCCCCTGAGAATTGAAGAATGCAATTGCTCCCTCTTAATTACACCCAATTACATGTTGATCAAGTAATTACTTAAGAAAAGGACAGAATGTCCACTGTAAATATTCAATTTCACCAGGTATCACATCATTATCCCCTGTTAATCCTGTGTTCTATACAACAATTCAGTTATAACGCTATCTTGCACGCGAGTAACTCTTTATCTCCAAATAGACTATTAATTAGCTACGCATGACATACTCGGAGAACAATTGAGAAACAAATGCCAATTCTCACAGTTCAAGCACAGTAACTAACCTGGTCCAAGGTACAGCATTTCCGAATAAGAGGACCAACAGGGAAGTCTTCATTCAATTGTTCTTTTAAATTCCTTAACTCCCTTTCTGCTTCCGAAAGCCCTCAGAATCCTTCATCAAAATAAATCAAAGAAAGAATTATGAATGCTTAATCAAGAGGTTGTGAGTTCGAGTCACCCCAAGAGCAAGGTGGGGAGTTCTTGGAGGGAAGGATGCCGATGGTCATTTGGAAACAGCCTCTCTACCCGAGGGTAGGGGTAAGGTCTGCGTACACACTACCCTCCCCAGACCCCACTAGTGGGATTATACTGGATTGTTGTTGTTGTTGTTGTTGTTAATCAAGAGGTTATCAAAGATAGTTTACCCTGTACTAAAAGTGACTCCAGAAAGAGTAATTTTTTCACAGTTCAACATCTGATATGGTGTAATTATATGTGAGAACCATAATTTATATGGACTATCATCTGAATCAGTGCATATCATCTAAGATAAAGAAATCAGTAAACAGAACAATTCACGACCATACTGATCCAGGGAGAAGTTTACCTCTTGAACTGGAACAGCAGTAATACTCTTCATGTGGGAGGAGATAGGTAAAATATTTAGTTCATCATCCATGACAATACAGGATTCACATGATGCAAGGGAGAGTATAAATCGCTCATTAAAGAGAGGGGTAGCCTGCGAATGGGATTCTGTACGAAACCTGTCATGAACATCCTGCATTTTCACAAACCTTATGAGTATTAAGATTAAACACGCAGAGAAAATCAATTAGCAATCTGAAAGCTAGTAGTAGCTTCTTCATTCAAATACTCTTCTTTTTGTTTGTGTATGTGTGTGTGAGATAAGTTGAAATCTTATTTAACAAACAAAAGAGCAAGAAAGAAAAAACAAATAAGAAGTAAGAAGGGAAGAGACATCATTAATCTACTATTTATTCAAAGTTTTCCAGCCCAGAAAGCAGAGCAGTTGGGATTGGAGCTTGCCATGACCATGGTGCATAGGCTCTTAAGAGAGGACAAAGTGCGAATCAACAATACAATTAGCCCACCACCTTCAACTGTCTCTATTGTTCTCGCAAGAAGATTGGGTGTCAAAGCCTCGAAATCCTAGAACATCATAGGGGAAAAGAAATGAAATTTTCCAGGAGATCACAATCACATAGAGGTAGCTAGTCGATCTGCTTCAAATATTTTATGGAAATTTAAAACCTCTCATTTACCTGCAATATACACATGCCAAAAGTGTTTCCTAGAATTCTTTCTGAATCTTTATACAAGCAATAGCTGACGCCTCCAGTTTCAACAAAAAGTTCAAAAGGCTCTACTTTTTCAGGGTCCAGTAGTCCCCTCTGCATATATTTTTTCACTTGCTTCTTTCTCTTTTGCTTGTGACTGCAAGAAGATGATTGACTCTATCATTGATGACAAACTGTCTAAATGACTAATAACATCCACGGACAAACTGAGACGAACACTTCTTTTCCTAGAAAACGTTGGAAACAAGCTGCTACAAAACTACTGAACAGGGGTAAAAATACGATAAGCAAATACATAATTTCAAGTGTGATCAGACAACCAAAAAATAAACAATGACAGAAGAAGAAAACTTTACGACAACTTTTTCGTAGGCGTTCGCTTGCATCACATTATCTTCAATCAACCTCCACCCGAGAAGGTGTGGTATCAAGGTTCGGTTTATTTGGAAAAGAGGTCAATCGTAGGGGAGACCATTCGAATGGTTGAATTGATGACTTCGCTTCGATCTCTTCGACTGAACCTAAAGGAGACTTCAACATTCAACTTTAGCTTCTGAAGGAGGAATCATGTTACTTGGAATTTCGGAAAGTGAATCCTCTGAAGATAATAAGATGCTTACAAGTCTTCCTAATATGGAAGAAGTTCAAAAGGCAGCCACAAAGGAATAGGTTTGAATGTTGATATATACAGTCTTTCAACTGACCTTTCCAAACCATGCTTATCAATCAAGCTAGAAAAAGACCAAGCAAGTGTTGTCCTAATGAAATGGCATTGTCACTGCACAGCAAGCAAAGGATTGGGGATTCACTGGTGTAATGTTAAGAGGTTCTGGGGTATGCTGGGATTTGCGAAACGCAGCACCTTACGATGTTCATGACCAATTGGATCCTGACATACCAGTAAGTACCAGGGGAGATCGCTATGATCGTTACTATATTCGTATCGAAGAGATGCGACAAAGTGTTCGGATCATTGTGCAATGTCTTAATCAAAACAACTTGTTTTCTGTCAGTCAAACTCACAAGATAATCAACCCAATATAATAACCTCTAAAAAACAATGACCTAGCATTCGTTCCACTCACCTGCAATTTGCCAGTAAACTTATGCCATATATATAGCTAAAACTAATTTTTTACACAACAAATAGAGTGACTAAAGTTTTAATATTCAAAACAGAATTTTACATTTCTTCCCTAACATCTAACTGAGGAAGTGATTTCCTACACCCACTTTTAATTTGAATAGAAGCAAATGACTCTACAAAGATCTCCTCTGTTTAATTTACAAATCTCTGTTTTTTGCTGATGTCCTGTAGAAAAGGTCATATAACTAAAAGGCGGAATATATCTTAAGACACTCGAACTAAGGACCGTTCAAACTGAGCACCTAAACACATGATAAAGTGTTCTTATTAGACACTCATTGGGGAGAGTTTGGCAAATGGCTCTTGGTTTTCTTCTTTTAACATAGCGTGTCTTTTGTTTAACGAAGCAGGAGTTTGTTTTTAGTTGATTGAGTTTTATTTTTTAACTGACCTATCTTGTTTTTGTTATTACAGCAAAAGCTTATATATGATGTGTATAATTAAAGGAGATGGCACATTTTAAGTAGTTAAGTTATCCACATAATGGGAATTTGAGAACACGCGCATAAGCTTTTCCAAAATTAGACCTGGAAGTGTCTAATAGGAACACGTTATCATGTATTCAGGTGCCAATTGGAACATGTCTTAGTTCGACAAGTTTAATGGGGTGTCGATGTATTCCACCTAACTAAAATAACATTTGTAATGGATTATAAAACCAGATCTCCCAATCCATATACCAACAAATAACTATACAGAATAACTGCTACATCAAAGTCAAGAATTTTGGTGAAGCAGCTTCATTGATCTTTTTCAAAGTTTCATTGTATCGAATAAAATCCACGGTAGCTAATTTGAGTTTCCGTTACAAGATTTAATCTAACTTCCCCATGGAATTAACCAATTCATATTTCATACATAGGACAAAACTTAACAAGAACAGATTATATCCACAATGGAAAAAGTAAAAAAGCAAAATTGGAGTAAGTAGCGAACCTGCTAAGTTCAAGTTTGTCCTTATAACACCAAAGCACAGTAGGCCGTGACCTCACTACAGCTTTGCTCAACATGTAATGCAAATTAACAATCTGTTTTACAAAATAAATAAAAGTGAAGAATTGGAAACAAGTTCAATTTTTTTCACAAAATTTACAGAGATAATAAAAGAGGAATTGGTAAGTGCCTGGTCACGGGATTTGTCACCGATAATGACAAACATAGAACGGTGACGATTTCTAACTCCATTTTCTATTAGGGTTCTTATGCGTTCATCCACTTTCTTCCTCATTTTTTATTTTGCTTAGGGTTTATCTTCAAGCTCAACTGTTGTAATATTTTTTAGGACTGCCTCTGTTTCTGTATGTTCTGGTCTTACGTTCTTGTACTAGGGTTTAGAGAGGGTTTATTGAACGTAAGAAGAGGATGACCGGCCCGACCGGATTTAATTCTGTGCAATATTGCAACTTTCAGTATTCTATATAGGGTGAAAATCATTTTTCGTCCCTCAAGTTTGCCTTAAAATTAAACACGTCCCCCTTAGTTTAAAACAATAGCATTTTCAACTTCCGGTCAGTGATTACCTGAGGGGTCAAATGTTATTTTATTTAATAGGGTGCTCTAATTAATCATAAACAATATTTTACAAATTTTCTTCTGATGATGTTCTGCCTGCAATTGATTATTGATGCATTTTTTTTATGAGCAAATATCTAATTTCAAGGAAGATAATTAGTTAACCAAAAAATGATAAAGTTAACCAAAACAAAGACAATATGTCTTCTCAGGTCCATGAATAGTACAAAATGTGAATCACTTAAAAGTATATATTTGGTCAAACTTTTAGTATATTTTTTCAAAAGTGTTTTTCAAAAAATTATTTTTGGGAAGAAGCTATTTGTTTTTTGCCTCTCAAAAATTGTTTCTGTTTTTATTCAAAATCACTTTTTTTACCTTTGTAAGTTTGACCAAACAAAAGCATGTTTCACCAAAAAAAAAAAAAAAAAGTATTTTTGACTCAAAAGAAGCATGACCAGCAGGCTATTATTTGAAATAATGTTTATCATGGAAAGCCTTTGAAATCATTGTTTGTGCTTCTACAGAGTAAATACTCCATCTGTTCATGTTTAGTTGTCTACTTCTGAATTTGCACTTCCTTTAAGAAAAAATAAATGAAGTACGTATTTTACAATTTTACTCATAATAATGATAACATTTCAAAATGTCTTGAAAAATAATTCGGGGAATTATTAATTAATGATAAGGATAAAACATGAAAAAAAATTGTCTTTCTCTTGATTTGCTAAAATAGACAAGTAATAGTGGAAATATACTTTTAAATAGTAAACAAGTAAAAGTGAACAGAAAGATAATATATTTAAAATAAATCTCAAAAAATAATAGTATAATTTCTTTCTTAATGAAGTTATTGGCAACTTTGATGCAGAAACATCTTCAAGTACTCGTCAATAAGAGCAATCGCACAAGTCATGAGAGCAATCCACATTGGCAAAACAAACTATCTAAGGGGTTATTAGGAATGGAACAACAAATAAATCACTCATGAAAATATATCACAAAACTTGAATGAGTTCAAACTTAAAAATGTGATGACCCGATATGTCATTTATAGTTTTACCCTTCATTTTTGTGTTTCGAAATCTTGAATAGCTCCGTTTAGCCTTCATCGATTTGTGTGTGAAGTCCATGTCTTTTTCCGGAAGGTTTTTATGAGAAAATTTATGAAAATGTGAAATCATGTCTTAAAACTCAGTTGAGTTGACTTAGGTCAACGTTTTGAGCAAACGAAAGTGAATCAGTATTTTGACGATCCTGGTGGGCCCGTATCGTAATTTGGGACTTGGGCATATGATCGGAATTGAATTCGGAAGTCCCTAATTTGATTTAACATAATTGATTGAAAACTAAAAATCTAAAGGTTTAAAGAATTCCTAAGTTTAACTATAAGTTGACTTTATTGCTATCGGGTTCAACTTTTAGTTTTGAAACTTGATATAAGTTCATTACGGTATTTATGACTTGTCTACAAATTTTGGTGCAAAACAGAGTTGATTTGACGTGATTCGGACGTTCGGTTGAGAAATTGTATGTTCTTAAGTTTCTTTAAAAATTTTATTCGTTTTGGTGTCTGATTCATAGTTCTAGGTGTTATTTTGGTGTTTTGATTGCGCGAGCGAGTTTGCATGATGTTATTACACTTGTGTGTATGTGTTGGTTTGGAACCCGGGGGCCTCGGGTGAATTTCGGATATGCTATAAAATGGTTTTTGACTTAGAAGCATAGATGATGCATTTTTGTTTCTAGTGTTACATGCACATCTCGCAAATAGCGAGCTCTGGCTCGCAAATGCGAGCCTCACTCTTGCGAAGAACACGTCTCATTTGCGAGCATGGGTTGGTTGGGCTGGACTCGCAATTGCGAGGAAATTGTTCACATTTGCGAACTTGTTGTTGCCTCTTTTGCGAAGGTAGAGTCGCAATTGCGACTCAGTGTGTGCTGGGCTACCTTCGCATATGCGAAGGAATGGTCCGCATTTGCGAGTGGCATGGGTTCGCATTTGCGATGACTAACCTTTTGAGAAGGGTTCGCATTTGCGACCTCATTCTCGCATTTGCGATATTCACAATTGCGAACAAGATATTGCAATTGAGACATCCGCAACTCGTAAAAGAGGGGTAAAATGGGAATTGGCTAATTTCTTTCAAACTCTCAACCCTAAACACCCCATAAGTGATTTCCCAAAAGTTTTTGTTCCTAAATTCGGTGGTAAGTGACTTTAATCTACTTCATTTCAATTACCCATTACATTTAACAAGTTTTCAACATCAAATCTAGGATTTGCATGGTAGAAATTAGTGATTTTTGTAAATTTGGGATTTAGACCTCAAATTGAGGTTAGATTTCGAAGCAAATTATATAACCGGGCTCGAGGGTGAATGGACATTCGGGTTTTGGTCCGAATTTTGATTTTGATCAAGCGGGCCTGGGGTTAACTTTTGTTGACGTTTTCGACAATGATCTAAATTGAACCTCTTTCATTCGTGGATAGTTTTTAAGGCTTATTTTGAATTGTTTGGTTAATAATTTGTTAGAATTGGTTGGTTTAGAGGCTTGTTTGAAAGGCAAGATCGTGGCTGAACTTTGAGTTGATTGCGGAGTGAGGTAAGTGTTGGGCTATGTGAACTGCATGTATAGCGGCATATATGCGAGGTGATTAGTGTATATACGTCGTCAAATTACTTGTTTTCTACGCTTTTCCGTATTTCATTAATTACTTTATTCCATGACTTAACCGTTACATTACTTATTTTTCCTATCTTCATTGCTTCATATTACGTCTTGTTTCATGCCTTAATTGCTACATATTTTTTTTTTTTACTTCCATGTCATAATTGCTACTTGCTATTTAGAATTTCTCATATTAAATTGTCCATCCCCTCCCTAATTCCATACTTATTTACTACTTATCTCTATTTGTTTCCCTCATATATCTAATTGTCTTATGCCTTGTTGGCTTGTTGCCTTTTAGTTTCGCATTAATTGTTGCCTTCATTGAAGTAGTTTCACTGGTACATATTGTTAAAAGTAGATACTGTTGAGTTGGTAAGTTGATTTATCCGAGCAGTTCAAGTCTCTTTGATTATCATGTTATTCTCCATTGCTCGTACATTTGTTCTCTTGATGTATGAATTCTTGTAAATCTTAGTTATTGGGTTACTATTATTAATTGATATTGTTTGGGGAGCGGGTTGCACGTCGCAACGGAAATTGAAAAGAAAGAAGGCGGAATAAGGATGGACTATGATATTGACAGATAATTATATGGAGTAGGCGGGTTGTGCGCCACATTGAATTTGTTTAAAGTTTATATTGTGGGATCCGGTTGCAAGCCGCAACATATTGATAAAAGTTATATTTGTTCTAATTGTTAGTTTGGCCTTGGTTGTTGATGTGAGTTATATGGCTTGTCATTTGGGACTCTCTGTTAGTTGAGGTTGAGTTCGTTGATATGAGTTGCTTGCTTTACTTCTATTCATGTCTTTTCTGTTATTATTATTATTATCATTACATACAGGTTAATGTAAGTGACTCGCCTTAGCCCCATCGCAACTTCGTTGAGGTTAGGCTAGACACTTACGGAGTACATGGGTCGGTTGTACTCATACTACATTGTACACTTCTTGTGCAGATTTTAGAGTCGGTCCTAGCAGCGCTCTATAGATTGCTCGGATTGATTGCCAGTTCAGAAACTTAAGGTACATTTGCACGATGTTCGCAGCCCTGAAGTCCCCCCTTCTACCTATATTTAGTTGTTCATTTAATTTCAGACAATTATAATTTTATTCAGATCATTATTTGTATTATTCTAGTCGCACGTGCACTTATGACACCAGTTTGGGATTGTATCTAGATATCGCTATTATTATGGGTTTTCTCACTCTATTTTAGTTTTATTTTAGTCCACTCAGTTTACTCAGTATTAGTTCATTTGAATTATTAAAAATAGCTAAAAACTCTTCTAACGTTGGCTTGCCTAGCAAGTGGAATGTTAGGTGCCATCACGATCTCGAGCGTGAGAATTCCGGGTCGTGGCAAGTTGGTATCAGAGCACTAGGTTGCGTATGTCTCACGAGTCACGGGAAAGCTTAGTAGAGTCTGGAAGATCAGTACAGAGACGTCTGTAATTATCTGTAAGGCCCCGTAAATTTTACCTAAAGCTCATGCTTTCGTGGTTCCGAAGTAGACTTTTGGATTGAACAGTGCGTTGGGGAGTTGAAGAAAATTTTTGGAAGTGCAGGGCGTTTCTGTGGTCCATTATGCGGTTGCAGAACTGATCTGTGGACCGCAAATTGAAGCAGAAACTTGGGCAAATATTTGGACCATTATGCGATCCATTATGCGGCCGCATAATTATTTTGCGAGTTGCATAACCCACCGCAGACCCGACACAAAAACATTCCGGAGGAAAGTTCTGCGGCGCATTATGTGACCGCAGAATAGGTCTGCGGACCGCAAACTGGTCGCAAAGTGAGACAGAAATGCCCAGTTCCGGAGGGCCATTATGCGGTCCATTTTGCAGACCGCATAAGCGTTATGCGGTCGCATATGCGACTGCATATCTGCATCAGGGCTTTATTTTTTTTAATTTTTGAACCCTACCCCGTTCTTATAAAACAGTCTTAAAATCATTTTAGAAGGTTCAAACTTATATTTTAGAGAGATGAAGGTGGTCTAGAGTGAGAAAAGGAATTTCCAAGTCAGTTGTTCATCAATCTTTGCTTAAGCCTTGAAGAATTCTCTAGGGTAACTCACAAGGTCTTCAACCAAAGGGTAAGGTTCTAGCCCTAGCCTTAAATTTCAAAATTTGACTGAAAATAGGTAATAAGCCAAGCAATTCTTGGGTGTGGGAGTTGTTCATTATAAATGCATGTACTATATAGGGTTATGGGAAGATTGTTGAGCTTAATTGGGTAGATTTTTGGTAGTGAAGTAGAGGAATCCTCTATAGGAGAAGCTAGAAATAATAATGCCCACCTAGTGTTTGATAAAATACTCAAATGAGCTAGAAGCATAAACTCCTTCCTAATTTGTGTTCAGATTTGCCATACCTCTAAATAGATCAAAGTTGCTAGGATTTCCGGAATGGTGTAGTGAATTAAGAAAAGCTCAAAGCGAGGTATGTTGGCTAAACTCTTCTCTTAGAATTGAACCCCACAATATCCTTGTAAATCCCGTGTTGCTCATTATAAATTGATTATTTCGAATAAGCCTTGTGTCAAAAGATATATGCGTTCAATTTATATTCCAAGTGTAATTGTTATGTTGAGTTACTATTTGAGAAGGTGATTAAGCATGGGTTGTGTGTTATTATGTTATGATTTAAAAACGTGATTCTAATGAAAAATATCATGTCAAATTGTGTAGGAAATCACATGTGCCTAAGACCCTAAATTTCTCAAATATGTGTTTAAAGTCTTAATTTGAAAGGCCTTGTTGTTGATTATCCATGATGATATTTGAAAGCGAAAGAAGAGAACATGAAATATGATGTGCGACCAATGTGCCAAGAATGGTATTGTGTCATGGCCATTGGTGTCAATGAAATGAAGGATATCCAAAAGATTACGAAATAAGTGGTAAATCCTTTTAATAGTAAATGCTTTGGGAGTATCGATTAGCCACCGAGGAAGGGTAGGTCGAAATAACCTAACCCCGAAACTACACGTATCGGTGTAGGAGTGTTTGAGGGATAAATCCTCGTGTTAATGTGATGAGATTGTTTCTCCTTATATAGGATGAGATTGATGTGTTGAGTTATTTTCCCTTATATGATATGAGATTATTGCTAGCAAGATGTGATGTGATGTCGATCCACACGACATTGTGGCCAGATGGCTTAGCCTATCGGTATGACATCGGATGTCATGCCGTGCACATGGTGGTATTGTGAATGGATGTCTCGGGGTGAGACGGGTTAGCCGGTCGGGTTGAGATCGGACTCCATACTAAAACACAGTGGTGTATCGGTGCTAAAGATCTCCCAACTTAAAAAGATTGGAACTTACTTGAAATTTGCCTTTCCCATAACTTGACACCTTAATACTATTTGATTCTCTTATTGATTTCATGTTTCCTTCTCCGTTTGTTGTTACTCGTTCTATTGAGAAAGTGTTTAGTTTTACATACTAGTACTATAACATATTTACTAACGTCCTTTTTGCCGGGGGTGTTACATCTTTAATGGATGCAGGTGGTTCCATAACAGGTGGTATTGATCAGTGATAGCAGCACACCCTCTCCTCAACTGACTTGGTGAGCCCCACTTCATTTGGTCTTGTATCTCTTGTCCTTTGTAAGTAGTATTTGAGGTATAGCCGAGGCCTTGTTGACGGCACTGTCGTAGCACTCTTTTGTTTCTATTAGAGGTTACATAGACATAGTGTGGGTTGTATCTTATTTTGGGAAGGTTGAACTAAACTTGTTGTAATGGTATTATCTGTCCCACTTTAACTACGAATGTAAAATGCACTATTTTGGGGATTTGTTAATGACGTAACTAATAGAAATGAACTGATGTTATTCACATGACTTCTTAATGTTTAATTAATGATAGAAATGTATCTTCTCTTTATTCATTGTACAGGCTTGCTCAGCCGGGGTATCTTGGTTGAGCGCCGGTCACGCTCCCCATGGTCGGGGCATGACATTATCTTCCAGAGTTTATGGAGTTTAGGAATAAATTCACTTCTTTCTTTCTCTATCGTTCGAATTTATTCTATCATTTATGATTGAACTATTCTACTCTTGTTCCCTCGCAAATGGCGAGAACAGGCACTGTATCTATAGCCGGGCAGGAGCCGGAGCCCCCCGTGGTAAATACTACCAGGGGCAGAGGTCGAGGCAGAGGCAGAGCTTAGCCTAGATCTCGAGTAGCATCACCTATAGTGGAGCCTTAGATTGACCACGAGGAGGAGGTTCCAACTCAGACTATACCCATCAGACTAGCTCAGGTCCCGGAGGGGTTCATAGCCACTTAAGTGCTTCGGGATGCTCTAGTCCGTTTGGTGGGACTTATGGAGAGTGTGTCCCAGACCGGTACATTTTTGGTGGTACCGACCGTCTCTCGGGCTGGAGGAGGAGCACATACTCCCGCCACTCACACTCTAGAGTAGGCGGCTCCCTAGTATCAGACTCCAGCAGCCCCGCCAACTGGGGTGGTTTAGCCGGTTGTTGCAGCACAAGCCGGTGATAGGCCCACTTTGTCTTTATGTTGAGGTTGGATAAGTTCACCAAGCCTTTTCCTATTCATTTCAGTGGTGCATCTTTTCAGGACCCACATGATTTTCTGGACGGTTGCCATGAGATACTACAGAACATGGGTATAGTTGAGACCAATGGGGTCGATTTTGCAGAATTTTAGATGACCGATTCCGCCAGGAGATGGTGGAGAAACTATATGTTGACTACACCAAATAGTTTGCTTACACTTACATGGGAGAGGAGTACCACAGACTGTTCGAGCGTCTTCAGTGAATTAGTATAACTGTCACCCAGTATGAGACAAGATTTGTGGACCTAGCTCGCCACGCCACCAACTTGCTTCCTATTGAGAGGGAGAGAAGGAGGAGATTTATTGATGGATCCACTTACACTGTTAGACTTCAGATGGTCAAGGAGACCGGGAGTGATATTTCTTTTCAGACGACCGTAGATATTTCTAGACGGATCGAGTTGGTTCGTGCTCAGGAGAGGGGGCCAATGTCCGACAAGAGGCTATGTCATTTCGGTGGGTTCATTGGTGCCTCATCTGGAGGCAGGGGTTCTTTTGGTAGAGGCCATCCTCCTAGGCCATTCAGTCAAATCTTCAGGTAGCCCACGATGCTTCGGGCGGTCATGGTTCTTACGGGTCTCGTTCTGAACAACCAACATTCAGTGCACATTCGACTCCTATCATTACACCACCCCTCCAGAGTTACTACATCGATTATTCGGACCATTAGGGTCAGTCCTCGTTTTAGCAACCGCGAGAGTGCTTTGAGTGTGGGGACATAGGTCACATCAGAAGGTATTGCCCTAGATTGTCGAGCAACAGATCTTAGCAGGGTTCTCATGCCATCATACTGGCACTGGTTGCCCTACCGTCTGCGAAACCAGCTAGAGGTAGGGGTTAGATTGTTAGAGGTGGAGGTCAGGCCACTAGAAGTGGGGGTCAAGCCGTTAGAGGTGGAGGCCAGCCAGCCATGGGTCTCCCTAGGGGCGGAGTTCAGAGTGGCGGGTCATAGCCCCGATGCTATGTTTTCCCAGCTAGGCATGAGACCGAGTCATCTGACGTCATTATCACATGTATTGTTCTAGTTTGCCATAGAGATGCTTCCATTCTATTTAATCTGGGATCTACCTATTCCTACGTGTCATCCTATTTTGCTTCATATTTGATTATACCTAGTGATTCTTTGAGTGCTCCTGTATATGTATCCCCACCTGTGGGAGATTCTATTATTGTATAAAGTGTTTATCGCTCGTGTGTGGCTTCTATTGGGAGTCTTGAGACTAGTGCAGATCTCTTACTTCTTGATATGGTGGACTTCGATGTTATCTTGGGTATGGATTATCTATCACCTTACCATGCTGTATTGGACTGTCACACCAAGACGGTGACCTTAGCCAAGCCGGGGTTGCCTCGATTAGAGTAGAGGGGCACCCTTGGCCATTCTACTAGCAATGTTATTTCTTATGTGAAGGCTCGACCCATGGTTGAGAAGGGTTGTCTAGCATATTTGGCCTACGCTCGTGATTCTAGTGTGGAGGTTCCTTCCATGGATTTAGTACCAGTTGTTCGTGAGTTTCCAGAGGTATTTCATGCGGATCTTTCGGGGATGCCACCCGACAGAGATATTGACTTCGGTATTAATTTGTCTCCGGGCACTCAACCCATTTCTATTCCACCATATCGTATGACCCTGCCAGAGTTGAAGGAGTTAAAGGAGAAATTGCAAGACTTGCTTGATAAGGGGTTCATTAGAACTAATGTCTCGCCTTGGGGTGCACGCGTGTTGTTCGTGAAGAATAAGGATGGTTTGATAAGCATGTGTATAGATTATCAACAGTTGAACAAGGTCACTATCAAGAACAAGTATTCATTGTAGAGGATTGATGATTTATTTGACCAGCTTCAGGGTGCCAAGGTGTTTTCGAAGATTGATTTGAGGTCCGGCTACCATCAATTGAAGATTAGGGCATCTGATGTCCCTAAGACGGCTTTTCAGACACGGTATATGCATTTTGAGTTCCTAGTGATGTCATTTGTGTTGACAAATGCCCCAAAAACATTTATGGATTTGATGAACCAGGTATTCAAGCCCTATTTGGATTCCTTTTTGATTGTATTCATTGATGATATCTTGATCTACTCCCGAAGTTGAGAGGAGCACGAGCAACATCTTCAGATTGTACTTCAGTCTCTGAGAGATAGCTAGTTATATGCCATGTTTTCAAAGTGCGAGTTATGGTTAGACTCAGTAACCTTTTTGGGACATGTTGTATCAGCATAAGGCATAAAGGTGGATCCTAAGAAGATCGAGGTAGTTCAGAATTGGCCTAGACCTATTACAACTACAGAGATCCAGAGTTTCCTAGGTTTGGCGAGTTATTATCGTCGATTCGTGGAGGGGTTTTCATCCATAGCAGCCCCATTGACCAGATTGACCCAGAAGGGTGCCCCATTCAGATGGTCAGATGAGTGTGAGTTGAGTTTTCAGAAGCTTAAGATTGCTTAGACTACGATGCCGGTGTTGGTGTTGCCCACATGTTCAGGATCCTATACGGTATATTGTGATATATCTTGTATTAGGATCGATGCAGTATTGATGCAGGATGGCAGAGTCATTGTATACACATCGTGGTAGTTGAAGGTTCATGAGAAGAATTACCCTATTCATAGTAGCCGTCGTTCATGCGCTGAAGATTTGGAGGCACTATCTTTTACGGTGTATCGTGTGAGGTATTCACGAATCATCACAGTCTATAGTATTTGTTCAATCAGAAAGATCTCAACTTAAGGCAGAGAAGGTGGTTGGAGCTGTTGAAAGACTATGATATTACCATTTTGTATCATCTCGGAAAGGCCAATATGATGGCCGATGCCTTAAGTAGAAAGGCGGTGAGTATGGGTAGCCTTACGTATATCCCAGTTGGTGAGAGGCCGCTTGCAGCATATGTTCAGACTTTGGCCAATCAGTTCGTGAGGTTAGATATTTCAGAGCCTAGTCATTTTTTAGCTTGCACAGTCACTCGGGCTTCCTTGTATGAGTGCATCAGAGAGTGTCAATATGATGATCCTTATTTACTTGTCCTTAAGGACATGGTGGTACCAAGCAGGTTACTGTTGGAGATGATGGGGTTTTACGGATGCAGAGTCGTATTTGTGTGCCTAATATGGACGGGCTTCGTGAGTAGATTCTTAAGGAGGCCCACAGTTCCCGGTATTCTATTCACTCGGGTGCTGCCAAGATGTATCAGGACTTGCGGTAGAATTATTGGTGGAGGAGGATGAAGAAGGATATAGTTGCATATGTAGCTCGGTATCTAAATTATCAGCAATTAAAGTACGAGCATCAGAGGCACGGTGGTTTGATTCACAGTCTAGAGATTTTTGAGTAGAAGTGGGAGTGTGTCACTATGGATTTTGTTGTTGGACTTCCATGGACTCAAAAGAAGTTCGATGCGGTATGGGTCATTGTGGACAGGTTGACCAAGTCGGCACATTTCATTCCAGTGGCATTTACCTATTTTTCAGAGCGGTTGGCTGAGATCTACATCTGGGAGATCGTCCGTCTTCACGGTGTACCCGTGTCTATTATTTCCGATCGAGGTATGCAGTTCACCTTGAACTTTTGGAGGGTTGTACAACATGAGTTAGGTACACGTGTTGAGTTGAGTACGACATTTCATTCCTAGACAGACGGGTAGTCCGAGTGCACTATTCAGATATTGGAGGATATGTTTCGTACTTGTGTTATGGATTTTGGGGGTTATTGGGATCGGTTCTTGCCACTTACGGAGTTTGCCCAAAACAACAGTTACCAATCTAGCATTCAGATGGCTCCTTATGAGGCATTATATGTGAGGCGATGTCGTTCACCAGTTGGAAGGTTCGAGTCGGGAGAGGCTCGATTGTTGGGTACGCCTCGTGAATTGGCCTCCATACGCCTCGAATCTAGCCATAGATAATCTGATTCAGTCAAAAAATTATAAGAATTAATTCCATATGAAAATATAAATTTTTCATCAAAATCTAAAATTTCACCCAAATATCGCCTGTAGGGGCCACATATCGGAACCCGACAAAATTTATAAAATTCGAAAGCTCATTCAATCACGAGTTTAACCATACCAATTTTACTTAATTCCGACATCAACTCAACCCTGAAGTCTTCAAATTAAACCAAGAGAGTTTTCTAATCTTTTCAACTTAATTCACCCATTTAATGATGAATTCAAAGGCATAATCATGAAAATTAACCAAAACTAGATAAAAATCACTTAACCAAAATACCCACGCAAGAATCTCTCCAAAAATCACCTTCTACCGAGCACCCAATTCGATTTTTATGTTATGAACTCAAAACCCCTATTTTGGAACTTTTAATTCTACCCAGATATGCCTTCATCGCGAACGCGACCTCACCCTCGTGTTCGCGTAGAACAATCGGACTGCCCCTCAAATTAACCCTTCGCGAACGCAACGCAAGACTCGCGAACGTGAAGCTTTTCTTCCCCCTCACTTCGCGAACGCAAAGGCCAAATACACGGGGTCCCCAGCTGCCTTCTCTCTTCTTCGTGAACGCGTCTGCCTACTCGCGTTCGCGATGCTTTCTCAGTCCAAACCTTCGCATTCACGTCCTCTCCTTCGCGAACACAAAGAACAAAATTCCTCAGCCCACAAACACCCTTCGCGAATGCGAGACCCCTTTCACGAATGCGTAAGAGGAAACCAGAAGAAACAAATCAACAATCTTCATCCAACATGCTAAGTCCGAAAATGACCCGTTAACCACCCGAAACTCACCCGAGGCCCCCGAGACCTCAACCAAACATCAAGTCCCAAAACATCATACGAACTTAGTCGAACCCTCATATCACCTCAAACAACGCTAAAACCACGAATCATACCTCTATTCAAGCCTAGTGAAACTGAGAACTTTCAACTTCTACTTTCAACGTCGAAACCTACCAAATCAAGTCTGATTGACCTCAAATTTCGCACACAAATCATAAATGACATAACGGACCTATTCAAATTTTCAAAATCAGATTCCGACATCAAAAAGTCATCCCCGGTCAAACTTTCAAACTTAAATTTCTATTTTAGCCATTTCAAGCCTAATTCCACTACAGACCTCCAAATTATTTTTCGTACACGCTCATAAGTTCAAAATCACCATACAGAGCTATTAGAATCATCAGAATTTAAATCCGAGATCGTTTACATATAAGTCAACATCCAATCAACTTTTTCAACTTAAGTTTTCAATTTTGAGACTAAGTGTCTCATTTCACTACAAAATCCTTCCGGACCCGAACCAACCAACTCGGTAAGTCATAAAACAACCGTAAAGCATAACTTGAGCAGTAAATGGAGGAACATGGTTAAAATATTCCAAACGACCGGCTGGGTCGTTACATTGTGCCATCACGACTTCTTATAGAGGGTGAATTGGGGTCGTAATAGGAAACTTGAGGTACAACAACACGTCGTTCGTTGCCCTGAAGTCCCCTTCTACCTATCTTTAGTTTTTCATTTTATTTTAGACAGTTATACTTTCATTCAGACCATTATTTATATTATTCTAGTCGTTCGTGCACTTGTGACACCGGTTCTAGGATTATATCTAGATATTGCCATTATTATGAGTTTTTCTCACTCTATTTTAGTTTTATTTCAGTATCAATTTATTTGAATTATTAAAAATGGCTAAAAAAATATTGTTGTCTTGCTTAGCAAGTAGAATGTTAGTTGTCATCACGGTCTCGATGGTGGAGGTTTCGGGCCATGACACAAAGTAACATAAATAAAGGTAGTACGATGTAGGGAGCATTTTACTTGTACTTGCATTTTATAAGTACAAAAACAATATGTTCTCTTATTATAGAAGCGACAGTTGAGCTCCTTCAGGAGTCAGTGTCATCAACATGCTTGCCTAGCATACTGACGCGAGTGTCCACTTGATTTTCTAATAGGTGCATGTATAGCTTTTCTAATATGTGGGTTGCTCTAGTAGTGAGCCCCTCCACTTCCAATCAAGTGGTTGTTAGTTCGAGTCATCCCAAGAGTAAGGTGGGGAGTTCTTAGAGATAAGGAGCCGAGGGTCTATCAGAAACAACATCTCTATCCCAGGGTAGGGGTAAGGTCTGCGTACACACTACCCTTCTCAGACCCTACTAATGGGATTATACTGGGTTGTTGTTGTTATTGTTCTCACTCTATTTCCCAAATGTGAATTTGCAGGGTTTTCTATTATAATAGCCAAGTGCACTAGACTACCTATTACCCCACATCATAGTAATGATGACCCTAGGAATTCAAGTTTGTGACAGCTTCTGAAAATTTTGTTTACAAGTACAAAAATAATATGTTCTCTTATTATAGAAGCGACAGTTGAGCTCCTTAAGGAATTAGTGTCATCAACATGCTTGCCTAGCATACTGACACGAGTGTCCACTTGATTTTCTAATAGGTGCATGTATAGCATTTCTAATAGTTCCTTTGAATTTTCTTCGCATTCTCTCTCTATTTCCCAAATGTGAATTCGGTTAAGGGTCATATTTGCCACTATACTCTTTAAAAAGGCTTATACTTGTTCTTCGTTATACTTTTTTGATATATTTATCCTTATTGTTATATTTTAGGATCATATTTGCCCATGTACTTTTTAAAAGTTGCCCTTCGTTATGCTTTTTAGCATATTTATCCTTACAATTATACTTTAGGATCATATTTACCCCTCATCCGTTAGATCGCCATGTCCCGCCTTTGTTTTCCTACATGATGTCTATGTGAATTTATTTTTATTCTAATTTAAATATGGTCACCTATTTAAGATAATTTAACCCGCCCACCCAATTTAAATAAGACTTCATTAACTCCATTGTTGTGCAACTTCTCGTAATTTACTTTGGTTGCTTCAATAATTGTGAGATGTATTAGATTAGTGATTTTGAGTTCAAATTATTGTTTGACAATATGTTGTCGCTGCTATATCGCTATTATATCGCACAATATTCGTAAATGCCGTATTAGGAAATTAATTTTCGTGGATCAATCATGGTAAATTGACCTAGTTTAGACTTTATAAAGTTGTATCTCTACAAACACTTCAAAACATCATTGAGTGATTCATGTCTCCTAACTCCTAAGTATTAAAGGGAAATAAATTAACATAGACAAAGGTGAAATAATTAAATAAATCAATTAGAGAAAACATATAGTTTCATTCACTCACTGTCTAAAATTTTCTCGCTCTCTGAAAAACATGGAGCTGACCCGGAGAAGAGAGATGGATGAGTGTGTGTGTGTGGGGGGGGGGATTAGGATTTCCATTTATTTTAGTTAGTATGTTGTAACGACCCGACTTGCCATTTTAAGAATTAACCCCCCGTTCAGTGATTTAAGGTCTCGAGCACCTTCGTAATATATATTATGACCCGCGAATGTAGTTGAGTTTGATTTTCGGAAGATTCGAAATTTAATTAAAAGACCAATTCCTGTTTAGAAGCTTAAATAGAAAGAGTTGATCGGAGAGTTAATTTTTGAGCAAACGACCCCGAGAATGGAATTTTTATGATGTCAATAGCTTCGTATAGTGATTTCGAACTTAGGCGTATGTTCGGATTTGGATTTGAAAGTCCGTAGGACAATTTGACGCATTTTGGAGAAAGTTGGAAAATGAAAGATTTTTGAAAAGTATGACCGAAGGCTAAATTTTTTATAACGAGGTCGGATTTTGATTTTGAAAATTTAAATAGCTCCATTTCATCATTTATGACTTGTGTACAAAATTTGAAGTCATTCTGGATTGATTTGATACGTTTCGGCAAAAAATATAGAAGTTGGAAGATTTGAAAATTCATAATTCGATTCAATGCGCGATTCGTAATTCCGACATTGTTTGACGTGGTTTGAAGCCTCGACTAAGTTCGTATTGTATTTTGGGACATGTTGGTATATTTGGTTAAGGTCCCGAGGGTCTGGGGTCGATTTCGGAAGGCTAACAGAGCAAATTGGACTTGAAGAAAGCGGCTGGAAAATGGCAGCAACTGTTGGAATTGCACCTGCGGAAGTTTGGGCGCAGGTGCGACCATCGCAGAAGCGAGATGAAACTCGCAGATGCGGCCTGGACTAGAATGGGTAGAGGTCGCAGGTGCAATGCATTTTCCGCACCTGCGTGACCGCAGAAGCGGAAGCTCTTCCACAGGTGCGAGAGGGCAGTGGCTAGTGGACGTCGCATAAGCGAAATTTGCTCGCAAAAGTGAGCGCGCAGATGCGGCATTTTTCCCGCAGGTGCGAAACTGGACAAAATCATTAAGGACCAAAATTGGTCATTTCACCATTTTTCGATTGAGATTTTTGAGCTCGAGTTTTGGGCGATTTTGGAGGATTTCTTCAAGACTTTGACTTGGGTAAGTGTTCTATGTCCTAAAGTGATTATATTTCATGAATCTATGGTTATATTCATCGTTTAATTCGAGTTTAATGGAGGAAATGAGAATGTTTGTAAAAACTTTTCAAAAATGGAAATTTAAGAATTGGAGGCCGAATTGTTATTGGAATTCAATAGAATTGGTATGATTGAACTCGTATCGGAATGAGTGTTCGAATTTCGTAAAAATTATGTCGGGTTCCGAGAGGCGAGCCCCACGTTGACTTTTGTTGACTTTTTGGAATAAAATTTTAAGTTGACGTATTATTATCCAGAATTATTTCCGATGAATTTTAATGAAGTTGTATAATTAATTTGGATAGATTTGAGCTGTCCGGAGAACAATTCAAGAAAAAAGGTGATTTTGGAAAATCGGCATAACTTCAAAAAGATAAGTATCTTGCCTAACCTTGAGTGGGGGAATTACCCCTTAGGTATCGAGTTTTATGTGCCATTTGTGAAATGTGAAAAGCCGTGAAAGCGAGGTGACAAGTATGTACCCGGGATTATATGTGAAAAATTTACTGAGTTAAAGTCTTGGGCATATTGTGTAGTAAATTGGATAATTGTTGGCATTTATTTAATCATCTATTTGCCATACCTCAATTCGCATTTATTTAATTTGTTTTTATATGACGATTTCATGTGAATGTTACCTGTATATTTATGTGAATTCCGTGAGTTTGATGGTTTGATATTTCTTGGGATTTAATTTGATTATGGATTTTTCCTCTGCAAATAATTAATTAAATGAGCTTAAGAAGAGGTGTTTATATAATTATTGAGAATTTGGATTAATGAAGGTGTTGTCCTATGCTGAGTAATTTCTATCTCTGTTGATTTTTTTGAAGTCTTATACACATTGTGTGGAGCCTTCGGCTATTTGTTGTAAAATTAATTGATTTGTTATATCTTTGGAATTGGTTGTGGCCATTGGGAAAATTTTGTTATGAATTGATTTTTGTTATGTTGTCGTGATAATATTCTGTGTAAATTGTTGAGTTATTATTTTGAGGATACAAGGGTGGCATTCCACTATTGATATTATGTGGGTATAAGGGTGACATTTCACTGTTGTTATTTATATTGGGATATTTTCTGGGCGGAGCGACAAGGGTGGCTATAGGAGAGACAAGGGTGGCTATAAGAGCAATAAGGGTGGCAATTGATATTGTCAGGGCGGAGGGATAATGGAGGCTATTATAGGAGTGATAAGGGTGGCTATAGGAGAGACAAGGGTGGCTATAAGAGCAATAAGGGTGGCAATTGATATTGTCAGGGCGGAGGGATAATGGAGGCTATTATAGGAGTGATAAGGGTGGCTATAGGAGAGACAAGGGTGGCTATAAGAGCAATAAGGGTGGCAATTGATATTGTCAGGGCGGAGGGATAATGGAGGCTATTATAGGAGTGATAAGGGTGGCTATAGGAGAGACAAGGGTGGCTATAAGAGCAATAAGGGTGGCAATTGATATTGTCAGGGCGGAGGGATAATGGAGGCTATTATAGGAGTGATAAGGGTGGCTATAGGAGAGACAAGGGTGGCTATAAGAGCAATAAGGGTGGCAATTGATATTGTCAGGGCGGAGGGATAATGGAGGCTATTATAGGAGTGATAAGGGTGGCTATAGGAGAGACAAGGGTGGCTATAAGAGCAATAAGGGTGGCAATTGATATTGTCAGGGCGGAGGGATAATGGAGGCTATTATAGGAGTGATAAGGGTGGCTATAGGAGAGACAAGGGTGGCTATAAGAGCAATAAGGGTGGCAATTGATATTGTCAGGGCGGAGGGATAATGGAGGCTATTATAGGAGTGATAAGGGTGGCTATAGGAGAGATAAGGGTGGCTATTGTCAGGGATGATATGTGATGATGTGGAGTGGTTGCATTGGTGATTTTTATATGATGTTGATTTTCCTTGTATTTATTTTTATACCTTGTGCAATTTGTCTTGTTGTTAGTAAATTGATAATAGTCCAATTTATGTTGAAATTGGGAGCCCGTGGCTATTGCCAGGCGGATTATGAAAAGAAATGTGGGCACAAGGTGTCGTGAGTAAATAATGATTATTATTGGCATGTGAACTGTCCGTGCAGATGTGATATGAAAAGTGGGCACGAGGTGCCGGAAAAATATAATGATTTAATTATGGGCACGAAGTTCCGTGAAAATATGAAAGTAGGTTGAGGCCCGTATTTTTATGATTATGAAATGAGGTGTCACATGGTAACTTTTTATTGAAAGAATTATATTTGAAATATTTATTTGGAAGGTTTTTTATTCAAAAAAGTATTTATTGAAAGAATTATATTCGAAAGATATTTATTTGAAGAAATTATATGGAAGAAATTTATTGAAAAAACTTATATTTGAAAGATACCTATTTGAGAAAATTATATTTGAAAGAGATCTATGGAAAGAGTTATATTTGAAAGATCTTTATTTGAAGGACTTAATTTAATTAGGTGTACTTGTATTTATTATTTTTTTAGCGATATTAATGGTGTTCTTGTTGCCCTGCTGTGCATATCACTGGTTGAATTGTGTTGCCCTTACTGTACCTTGTCTTTACTCCACTGAGGTTAGTTTTGATACTTACTAGGTACCGACTGTGGTGTACTCATACTACACTTCTGCACATTTTTGTGCAGAGCCAGGTATTGAAGATATCGGACTCGGGCAGAGTTAGAGTGTGATCGCAAGGATTCAAGACAGAGTTGCTTGGTCGTCGCGTTCCTTGGAGTCTTTTCATTTTTATTGTACTTTTAATTATTATTCACTTAGTACTGAGTATTCGATCCTTGAGATCATTTCGTGTATTCAGTTAGAGTTCGTGACTCAGTATTACCAGTCTTGGGAGGTTGTTTGTAACTATTTCATTGTTAGTTTCTATTTTTTTTAAAAACAAATGGCTTGAAATGTGATTATAATCGGTTACCTAGTCTTAGAGACTAGGTGCCATCACGACGCCCGAGGTAGGATTTTGGGTCGTGACAAGTTGGTATAAGAGCCCTAGGTTCATAGGTTCTACAAGTCACGAACGAGTCTAGTAGAGTCTTGCGGATCGGTACGGAGACGTCTGTACTTATCTTCGAGAGACTACAAAACTGTTAGAAAATTTCCACTTCTTTCATTATTGTTGTGCGGAATTTTTTGGATTTAAATTTTAAGCCTTTGTATCTCTATTATCTCACAGATGGTGAGGACACGTGCTACCGGGTCACCTGAGCAGATACCCGCGCAGATTTCTAAGGCCACACGTGCCGCGACTGTAATGACCCAACTGGTCATTTTGACTTTTAGAAGCCCGTTCCCCTAAATAAAACTCTTTATATGTGCTTATAATAAATTATGTCTTGCGGGGATGTTTGACTTGGAAGTGTTCGGGTTGAAATCGGAATACTTGGTTCCTTAAGTTGGCTTTAAAGTGTTAAGTTTGACTTTGGTCAATATTTTGAGAAAACGACTCCGGAATCGGGATTTGACGGTTCCAATAGCTCCGTATGGTGATTTTGGACTTAGGAGCGTGTTTGAAATTTTATTTGGAAGTCCGTAGTTAAAATAGGCTTGAAATGGCTAAAACAGAAATTTAAGTTTGGAAGTTTGACCGGGGAGTTGACTTTTTGATATCCAGGTCGGAATCCAATTCCGAAAATTTTCATAGCTCCTTTATGTCATTTATGACTTGTGTACAAAAATTCGAGGTCAATCAGACTTGATTTGATAGATTTCGGTACTGAATGTAGAAGTTGAAAATCTTAAGTTTCATTAAGCTTGAATTGGAGGATGATTCGTGGTTTTAGCATTGTTTGGTGTGATTTGAGGGTTCGATTAAGTTCGTATGATGTTTTGGGACTTGCTGGTATAATTGGTAGAGGTCCCGAGGGGCTCGGGTGAGTTTCGGACGGCTAACGGATCATTTTTGGCTTTTAGGAGATTGTTGATAGCTGCTGGAATTTTCTTTTGATTTCCTTATACGTGATCACGTAAATCTGTCCGCGATCGCGTAGGGTAAATTGGACAGAGGTGACTTTGATCTACGCGATCACGTGAATGGGGTTGCGATCGCGTAGGCTTAATTTGGGCAGCTGGAAATTTGTTATATATGATTGCGTGGGCATGTCCGCGATCGCGTAGGTTGGGCGAGCTGTGTTATGCGAACGCGTGGCTAAGGACGCGTTCGCGAAGAGGAACGGAGGGAGGAGCTGGGCCACGCGCTTAATGTTTCGCGATCGCGTAGGTTTACGGAGTCAGTGCTTCGCGATCGCGTGGGACTTTCTGCGATCACGTAGGGTTAATTTTGGGCAGTGTTGAAATTGTTCTTCGCGATCGCGTGAGGAAGTTCGCAATCGCGTAGAAGAAATCATTAGGCAGAGAGTTTAAGTTCTGAAAATGGGACTTCATCCCATTTTCCATTTTTATCGATTTGGAGCTCGGATTGAGGCGATATTTGGGAGATATTTAGAGAAAACAACGGCGTAAGTGTTCTTAACTCAATATTGGTTAAATTACTCGAATCCATCACTGTTTTTATCATTTAATTGGTGAATTGAGTTGGAAAAGTTTGAAAATCCTCTTGGATAGATTTGAGGATTTGAGGGCTGAATTGTTATCGGAATTTAGTGACTTCGATATGGGTAGACTCGTGGTTGAGTGGGCGTTCATATTTCATAACTTTCGCCAAATTCCGAAACGTGGGCCCCACAGACAATTTTGATTTAATTTTGGATTTTTATTGAAAAATGTATTATTTTCTTATGGAATTGATTCCTATAATTTTTAATGATTGTATCGAATTATTTTGTTATATTCGAGCCAGACAGAGTTAGATAATCGTGAAAAAGGCCTTCTAGTGGATTAAATTGAAGCAAGTTGAGGTAAGTCTCTTGTCTAATCTTGTGAGGGAAAAATTACTCCATAGGTAATTAAATTAACAATTGTTGCTAATTGTGGGGGCTACGTATGCACGAGATGACGAGAGTCCGTGCGTAGCTACTATTAATACTAAAGTCCGGGTAGTTTAGGACTCAAGATGAATTACTTGTGCAAGTTGTATTCTTTACTTAATTAAAATTATATGATATATATATATATATATTATGAATTGTTAGATAAAAAATATTAAAAGATGAAAATCTCATCTGCTTAATTTTCTGTTTAAATTAATTAATTGTTAAAAGAAATTGTTCATCCTCCCTAATTTATCTTATAATAAATATACTCTCCTTCCGGAGGTACATAAGACAATGTCCTCCTTTCTTGTGGATCAGGCCGAACGCCTCGGCAGGATAGATGCATCTATGGATCGCGCCGCACGTCCCTCAGCAGTGTGCACGACACTCTGGATCAAGTCGTATGACCTCGGAAGAAATTGTGCCTAGTAATGATAATTATACGATACCTTGGCATTTAAAAATTACAGTTTGTGAATTTAATTAATAGTTTGGAAATTGTTGCATTTGAGGAATTTAATTATTTCTGCTGGTTAAATGAATTATTGTTAACTCTGTGAATCATGTTGATTTAGATATTCTAGTTTTATTTCAATTATTATTATTGACCCATAGTGAGTGTCAAAGTCGGTCATCTCGTCTCTACCACTTCGAGATTAGGCTTGATACTTACTGGGTACACATTGTTTACGTACTCATACTACACTTGCTGCACTTTTTGTGCAGGACCTGAGGCAAGTACTAGTGGAGGACCTATCATCTTACACCCACGTTATCCAGAGGCGTAGTGGTGAGCTGTCTTTCTGAGCCGTTCTGCAGCTACCAATGTCTCTTCTTGTATTTACATTCTATCTATTTTATTTCAGATAATATTTGAAGTTTTGTATAAACTACTAGATGCTCATACATTTGTGACACCAAGTCTTGGCACACACATTGGTGGAATTGGGAGTTGATTATTTATCTTGAGTTTAAATTAATCGGTATCTTTTATATTTTCTTTAATATTGCTAGTAAAATAATAAAAATTACTTAGAAAATTATTCTGAAAATAATTGATGTATGTTTAAATTACTAGTTGGCTTGCCTAGCTGTAGTGTTGGGCGCCATCACGGCCTATAGGTGAAATTGGGGTGTGACAACATGGTATCAGAGCACTAGGTTTACTTAGATCTCACAGGTTATGAGCAAACCTAATAGAGTCTTGCGGTTCGGTACAGAGACGTCTGTACTTTCTTCGAGAGGCTATAGGGTGTTAGGAAACTACCTTTCTTCATATTCCATCGTGCAATTGATGTAGTATTAAATATCTTTCTCATATTCTCTCACAGATGGTGAGAACACGCTCTAATGAGGTTCCAGACCAAGGAAGAGCTACTCCCCCAGTTGCTTGAGGCCGAGGGAGGGCTCCAGCTCGTGGTAGGGAGCGAGGACATCCCAGGACTGTTCCAGTTATGCCGCCAGTGGGTCCAACAGAGAATCCTATTATTGAGGAACAAGGTGAGGTGCCTGTGGGAGAGCCATCTCTGGTGGATTTCACATATGCACCGGGATTTTAGGATATCATGGGTCGTATGCTACGGTTCATGGACAATATGACTCAAGCCGGTTTATTTACGGCAGACCCAGCCACATCTCAGGCGGGCGGGGGAGCACAGACCCCTACCGCGCATGCTCATGGGCAGGCAACTGCTATATATCAGACCCAGGGTGCACTACCCGTGGGTGGAGCCCAACCAGTGGCAGCAGCTACACCTGAGCCCAGGCCAGCTGCAGCCGCTGATCCGCAGAAATTATTGGATAGATGGACTAGACTACATCCTCTTATCTTTGGGGGTGTGCGACATGAGGATCCCCGGGATTTCATTGATCAATGCAAGTATAGACTGTAGAACATGAGGATATTGGAGTCTCATGGGGTAGACTTTGCTACTTTTCAGCTAGAGGGCAGAGCCCGTAGATGGTGGCAGTCTTATGTTCTTGGCAGACCAGCAGATTCTCCTCCCATGACTTGGGATAGGTTCACCCGTATCTTCCTGGACAGGTATATTCCACCCTCCCAGAGGGAAGAGTTGAGGTTTCAGTATGAGCAGCTCCAGCAAGATCAGATGTGAGTGACCGATTATGAGGCGAGGTTTTTTGAGTTATCTCGCCATGCACTTATGATACTCCCTACTGAGGCGAAGAGAGTGCGGAGGTTTGTTGCGGGTTTACATACTGGCATTCAGGACACTATGGCTAGAGAGGTTGACATGGGTACTTCTTATGAGCTAGTCGGGGAGATAGCCCGGAGGATTGAGGGTGTGTGTCAGCGTAGCCGAGAGCTCGCTACTAGAGATAAGTAAGTATTCTGGAGAGTTCAGAGGTGCTCCATCTGGGGGCAGAGGTCAGTTCGTGAGAGAGCAGTCCAGCAGGCCCCCATATCCAGCACCACCGCCTCCTCGAGGTGCTCCAGTGCAACCCTATCTCAGTGCCATACCAGAGAGTTCTTATCGCCCACTAGCTATTCAGGGTCCTCCCAGTGGGTATTCAGTTCCCCAGGGCCAGACTCTTAGTCAGCAACCCATCGCATCGAAGAGTTATTACGAGTGCGGGGATCCCAGTCACATACGGAGATTCTGCCCCAGGCTTCGGGGTAAGCTAGTGCAACAGGGTCAACAACCTATGATTACTGGACCAGTTGCTCCACCAGTTGTCTGACCACTAAGAGGTGGAAGACAGGTAGGTAGGGGCCATCCTAGAGGTGGAGGTCAGCCAGGTGGAGGCCAGCCAGTTGGCGCTCCAGCTCGGTTCTATGCTGTTCCGACCAGACCAGATGCAGAGGCCTCAGATGTCGTGATTACATGTATTATTTCTGTTTGCGGCAAAGATGCCTCAGTATTATTTGATCCAGGATCTACGTATTCATATGTGTCATCTCTATTTTCTCCATTCCTGGGTATTTCTCGTGAGTCCTAGAGTACTCCTGTTTATGTGTCCACTCCTGTGGGCGATTCTGTTGTTGTGAACCGGATCTACCGGTTCTGTATTATTACATTCCGTGGTTATGAAACTAGAGCAGATCTCATATTACTTGAGATGACCGATTTTGAAATTATTCTGGACATGGACTGGTTATCTCCATATCATGCTATTCTAGATTATAATGCCAAGACTGTTACCTTGGCTATTCCAGCATTTCCTAAGCTGGAGTGGAAGGGTTCGTCTGTTAGTTCATTTGATCGAGTTATTTCTTTTATAAAGGCTCAACATATGGTTGAGAAGGGTTGTTTAGCCTATCTAGCTTATGTTCGGGATACTACTGCAGAGACTCCTACTATTGATTTAGTGTCTGTAGTTCGGGAGTTCTCCGATGTATTTCTTTCAGATCTTCCAGGTATGCCACCTGATCGTGATATTGATTTTTGTATTAACTTGTCTTCAAATACCCAGCCTATATCTATCCAACTGTATCGTATGGATCCGAAAGAATTGAAAGAACAGCTTGAGGAGTTACTATCCAAAGGGTTCGTCAGACCAAGTGTATCACCTTGGGGTGCACCGATATTATTTGTGAAGAAGAAGGATGGAACAACGTGGATGTGTATTGATTATCGCCAATTGAACAATGTCACTATTAAGAACAAGTACCCGTTGTCGCGTATTGATGATCTATTTGGCCAGTTGCAGGGTGCTAGAGTGTTCTCTAAGATCGACTTGAGGTTGGGGTACCATCAGTTGAAGATTCGGGATTCGGATGTTCCGAAGACTGCTTTCCGGACTAGATATGGTCATTATGAGTTTCTGGTGATGTTTTTCGGTTTAACTAATGCCCCGGCAACGTTTATGGATTTGATGAACATGGTATTCAAGCCATATATTGATTCGTTTGTCATTTTCTTCATTGATGACATTTGGATTTACTCGTGCAGTAAAGAGGAGCACGAGCAGCATATGAGAGTAGTGCTTCAGACGTTGCGGGAACAAAAATTATATGCTAAGTTCTCTAAATGTGAGTTCTTGCTAGAGTCTGTAGCATTTTTGGGGCATATTGTATCGGGTGAGGGCATTAAAATTGATCCCAAAAAGATTGAGGCAATTCAGAATTGGCATCATCCCACTTCAGCGACTGAGATCAGGTGTTTTCTGGGTTTAGCAGGTTATCATCGTCGGTTCGTGGAAGGTTTTTCATTTATTGCAGCACCTTTGACCAAATTAACCCAGAAGGGTGCTCTGTTCCGATGGTCCGATGATTGTGAGGTGAGCTTTCAGAAGCTCAAGACAACATTGACTACAGCACTAGTGTTGGTGTTGCCTTCTGGTTCGGGGATGTATACAGTGTATTATGACGCTTTACGCGTTGGCTTGGGTTGTGTATTGATGCAGGAAGGGCGAGTTATTGCATATGCTTCATGTCAGCTGAAGCCCCACGGGAAGAATTATCAAGTACATGATTTGGAGTTAGCTGCGATTGTTCACGCTCTTAAGATTTGGAGGCATTATCTTTATGGGGTGTCTTGTGAAGTTTACACTGATCATCACAGTTTGCAGCATTTGTTCAAGCAGAGGGACTTAAATTCGAGACATCGCAGATGGCTTGAGTTACTAAAAGATTACGATATTACTATCATATATCATCCGGGAAAAGCAAATATGGTTGCAGACACCTTGAGTAGAAAGGCGGAGAGTATGGGTAGTTTGGCTTTCATTTCAGCAGAGGAGAGGCCATTGGCTTCAGATATTCAGTCCTTGGCCAACAGACTTGTGCGACTGGATATTTCAGAGCCCAACCGAGTTCTTGCATGTGTTGTAGCTAATTCTTCACTATTTGAACAGATTAAGGCTCGCCGGTATGATGATCCACACTTAATGGTTCTTTGAGAAACGGTACTATAGGGTGGTGCCGAGGAAGTTACTATTGGAGCGGATGGTGTTTTGCGACTCCAAGATCGTCTATGTGTTCCTAATGTGGATGGACTGAGGAAAAAGATCCTAGAGGAAGCACACAGTTCTCGGTATTCTGTTCATCTAGGTGCTACGAATATGTATCGTGATTTGAGGCAACATTATTGGTGGATACGAATGAAAAAGGACATAGTTGAGTATGTGGCTAGGTGTCTAAATTGTCAGCAAGTTAAATATGAGCACCAGAGGCCAGGTGGCCTACTTCAGCAGATGACTATATCGGAGTGGAAATGGGAATGCATCACTATGGACTTTGTAGTTGGGTTACCGCAAACCTTGCGGAAATTTTGGGTGATTATTGACAGGTTGACCAAGTCGGCATATTTTATTCCGGTTGTGACTACGTATACTTCAGAGAGGTTAGCCCAGATTTATATTCAGGAGATAGTTCGGTTGCACGGTGTGCCAATTTCTATCATATCAGATAAAGGTCCTCAGTTTACTTCACATTTTTGGAGAGCAGTACAGAGTGACTTGGGGACCCATGTAGAGCTCAGCACAGCCTTTCATCAGCAGACCGACAGACAGTCAGAGCGGACAATTCAGATTTTGGAGGATATTCTTAGGGCATGTGTAATTGACTTTGGAGGTCAGTGGGATCGTTTCTTGCCTTTGGCCGAGTTTGCTTATAATAACAGTTACTAATCCAGCATCGAGATAGCTCCATTTGAGGCTTTATATGGTCAGCGATGTCGTTCGCCCATCGGATGGTTTGAGCCCGGTGAGGCTAAATTATATGGTACTGATTTGGTGAAAGATGCATTGGAAAAGGTAAAGTTGATTCAGGAGCGACTTCGTACAACACAGTCCAGACAAAAGAGTTACACAGATCAGAAAGCGCGAGATTTATCATTTATGATGGGTGAAAAAGTTCTATTGAAGGTTTCGTCGATAGAGGGAATCATGAGATTCGAGAAGAAGGGCAAGTTGAGCCCAAGGTTTATAGGCCCACTTGAGGAGTTGACACGGGTCAGGGAGGTTGCTTATGAGCTTGTATTGCCTCCCAATCTATCAGGAGTTCATCCGGTTTTCCATGTATTTATGCTCCGAAAGTATCATGCAAACCTATCACATATGTTAGATTTCAACACAGTTCAAGTAGATAATAGTTTGGGCTATGAAGAAAAACCAATTGCCATTGTTGATAAACAAGTTCGTCGGTTGAGGTCCAAGAGGATTTCTGCAGTAAAAGTCCAGTGGAGGGGCCAACCAATCGAGGAAGCGACTTGGGAGGACGAGGAAAACATGCAGAGCAGATATCTCCACTTATTCAACACTCCATGTACAATTCTAAACCAGTTCGAGGACGAACGTTTGTTTAAGAGGTGGAGAATGTAATGACCCAACCGGTCATTTTGACTTTTAGAACCCCGTTCTCCTAAATAAAACTCCATATATGTGCTTATAATAAATTATGACTTACGGGGATGGTTGGTTTGGGACTTGGAAGTGTTCGGGTTGAAATCGAAACACTTGGTTCCTTAAATTGGCCTTAAAGTGCTAAGTTTGATTTCGGTCAACATTTTGCGAAAACGACCCCGGAATCGGGATTTGATGGTACCAATAGCTCTGTATGGTGATTTTGGACTTAGGAGCGTGTTCGGAATTTTATTTGGAAGTCTGTAGTTAAAATATGCTTGAAATGGCTAAAACAGAAATTTAAGTTTGGAAGTTTGACCGGGGAGTTGACTTTTTGATATCGGGTTCGGAATCCAGTTCAGAAAATTTTCATAGCTCCGTTATGTCATTTATGACTTGTGTGCAAAAATTTGAGGTCAATCAGACTTGATTTGATAGGTTTTGGTACCGAATGTAGAAGTTGAAAATCTTAAGTTCCATTAAGCTTGAATTGGAGGATGATTCATGGTTTTAGCTTTGTTTGGTATGATTTGAATCGGAGAGTTTCGGACGGCTAACAGATCATTTTTGGCTTTCGGGAGATTGCTGATAGCTGCTGGAATTTTCTTTTGATTTCCTTATACGCGATCGCGTAAGTCTGTCTGTGATCGCATAGGGTAATTTGGGCAGAGGTGACTTTGTTCTACACAATCGTATGAATGGGGTTGCGATCACGTAGGCTTAATTTGGGCAACTGGAAATTTATTCTATGCGATCCCGTGGGCACGTCCGCAATCGCGTAGGTTGGGCGAGCTGTGTTATGCGAATGCATGGCTAAGGCCGCGTTCGCGAAGAGGAACGGAGGGAGGAGCTGGGCCATACGCTTAATGCTTCGCGATTGCGTGAGGAGGTTCATGATTGCGTAGGTTTGTGGAGTCAGTGCTTCGCGACCGCGTGAGACTTTCTGCGATCACGTAGAGTTAATTTGGGGCAGTGTTGAAATTATTCTTCGCGATCGTGTGAGGAAGTTCGCGATCGCGTAGAAAACAATCACTGGGCAGAGAGTTTAAGTTCTGGAAATCATTTTTATCGATTTGGAGCTCGGATTGAGGCGATATTTGGGAGAGTTTCAGAGAAAATAATGGGATAAGTGTTCTTAACTCAATATTGGTTAAATTACCCGAATCCATCACTATTTTTATCATTTACTTGGTGAATTGAGTTGGAAAAGTTTTAAAACCCTCTTGGATTAGATTTGAGGATTTGAGGGCCGAATTGTTATCGGAATTTAGTGACTTTGGTATAGGTAGACTCGTGGTTGAGTGGGCGTTCATATTTCGTAACTGTTGCCAAATTCTGAGACGTGGGCCCCATATACGATTTTTGAATTAATTTCGGATTTTTATTAAAAATGTAGTATTTTCTTATGGAATTGATTTCTATAATTTTTAGCGATTGTATCAAATTATTTTGGCTATATTCGAGCTAGACAAAGTTGGATAATCGTGGAAAAAGCCTTCTAGTAGATTAAATTGGAGCAAGTTGAGGTAAGTCTCTTGTCTAATCTTGTGAGGGAAAAATTACCCCATAGGTAATTAAATTAATAATTGTTGCTAATTGTGGGAGCTACGTACGCACGAGGTGACGAGAGTACGTGCGTAGCTACTATTAATGCTAAAGTCCGGGTAGTTTAGGACTCAAAAGCATGAATTACTTGTGCAAGTTGTATTCTTTACTTAATTAAAATTATTTGATATATATATGCATACAACCTCAGCAGAAATCGTGCCTAATAATGATAATTATACGATACCTTGGCATTTAAAAATTACAGTTTGTGAATGTAATTAATAGTTTGGAAATTGTTGCATTTGAAAAATTTAATTATTTCTATTGGTTAAATAAATTATTGTTAGTTATGTGAATCATGTTGATTTAGATATTCTAGTTTTATTTCAATTATTTTAGCACAGTTTTTGAATATGTTTGGTACATTAACTCAAGCGGGATTGATTTTTGTTGCATCAAATATTGCACAGATTGGGGGAGTAACTCAGACTCCCACTGCTCGTACTCCAGAGCAGCGAATTCACATTGGTCAAGTTTCGGGTGTAGTGCCGGTATAACCCGTTATTTCGGTTCGGCCTGAGGTTAGGCCAGAGGCATCAAAAGAAGAACAAAAGAGACTTGAGAGGTTTAAAAGGTATAGTCCACCTACTTTCAGTGGCACAGCTTCAGAGAATGCCCAAGGATTTCTAGAAAAGTGTCACCGTATTTTCCGCACCATGGGCATTGTGGAAATGAGCGAAATTGCCTTTACTACATTCCAGCGGTCAGGCGCAGCGTATTAGTGGTGGAAACTTTTTGAAGAAGGTAGACCAGCCGATGCAACACCACTGACTTGGGCTCAATTTTCGGAGATGTTTTTGAAAGAGTTTGTTCCCCAGACTCTCCGAGATGCGTGGCACACAGAGCTTGAACGGTTGCATCAGGGCACTATGACAGTATCAGAATATACTATCAGGTTCAGTTAATTAGCCCGTCATGCACCTATCTTGGTTCCTACAGTTAGAGAGCGAGTACGCAGATTCATTGAGGGGCTCGATTATGATCTTAAAATATGCATGGCTTGAGAGTTGCAAACTGATACTCCATTTCAGCAAGTAGTGGAGATTGCGAGGAGGATTGAGGGTGTTATAAGCGAGGAAAGGGAGTCTAAGGAGGCCAAAAGGTCTCAAAGATCTGGAGGGTTCATTGGATTTTACTCTTCGGTTATGACCCATTATGGCAGAGGCTCGAGTAGTCGGCCAGCTCAGTCTGCATATCAGATTACTCGGTATGTTCCGGTAAGTTCTTATAGTGCACCACCGACACGGGATTCTTACAGTGGTTATTCCAGTTATCCGGCACAGACTCAATACGAGCAGTCGTGACCTTAGAGGGGTTGTTATACGTGTGGTGATACTAGACACATTATGAGAGATTGTCCCAGACTTGGGAGAGGAGGATTTCATCAGAACACTCAGGCTATGGGCTCCAATATAGTTACTACTCCACGTACACATCTAGTTAGAGGTAGAGGACAGGCGGGTAGAGGGGGAGGCCCAACCCGTTGATATATTTGTTATGGTGTGGCTGAGGCCACTACACCAGATGGTGTCGTTACAGGTATGATCCTGACATGTAATAAAAGGATATATTCCTTAATTTGATTCGGTTCTGAATTTTGAGGTGAGTCCTCCTATTATGCTACGCTTATGGACGAGCTCCGTAACTTTGTGACCCACTTATATGTTTATACCTGTTGGGAGATTTGATGATGTTAGCCCGTGTCTATCATTTTTATTTTGTACAACATTGAGGGCTATAAGTCCAAACGTGACTTTTTATTACTCATGTCACGACCTAATTTCATCTGAAGATCGTGATGGCGCCCAACACTATAGCTAGGCAAGCCAACTAATAAATTAAGCATACATTGATAAAATCTAAAACCAAGAAATCCCAAATCTCTACCAACGTGTGTGCCAAGACCTGGTGTCACAAGTGCATGAGCATCTAGTAGATGATACAAAACTCCAATTACTGTCTGAAATGAAATAGACAGAATGTAAATATAAAAAGAGACACTGGTAGCTGCAGAACGGCTCAGAAAGGCAGCTCACCACTATGCTTCGGGATGACGTGGATATGGGATGATAGGTCCTCCACTAGTACCTGTCTCAGATCCTGCACAAAAAGTGCAGCAAGTGTAGTATGAGTACGTAAACAACGTGTACTCAGTAAGTATCAAGCCTAATCTCGAAGTGGTAGAGANCCTGGTCTGGAACTTCATTCGAGCGCGTTCTCACCATCTGTGAGAAAATAAGAGAAGGATTCTTAGTGCTACATTAATTGCACAATGGAATATGAAGAAAGGTAATTTTCTAACACCCTATAGCCTCTCGAAGATAAGTACAGACGTCTCCGTACCGATCCGCAAGACTCTAATAGGTCTGCTCATAACTTGTGAGACCTACGTGAACCTAGTGCTCTGATACCATATTGTCACGACCCAATTTCACCTGCAGATCATGACGGCGCCCAACACTATAACTAGGCAAGCCAACTAATAAATTAAGCATACATTGATAAAATTTAAAACCAAGAAATCCCAAATCTCTGCCAACGTTTGTGCCAAGACCTGGTGTCACAAGTGCATGAGCATCTAGTAGATGATACAAAACTCCAATTACTGTCTGAAATGAAATAGACAGAATGTAAATATAAAAAGAGACACTGGTAGCTGCAGAACGGCTCAGAAAGGCAGCTCACCACTATGCTTCGGGATGACGTGGATATGAGATGATAGGTCCTCCACCAGTACCTATCTCAGATCCTGCACAAAAAGTGCAGCAAGTGTAGTATGAGTACGTAAATAACGT
>AWOL01S0048230.1:0-21829 GCA_000715115.1 Nicotiana otophora
TGAAAAAGATTATAATGTAAACTTTAGATATCAAGGTTTAAATTTGAATAGACAAAAAAAATATTAGGTGATTTCTTTACATCTATCTAAGCTTGTTTGGTAGAGTTTTCTTTATCCGTTTTGGTGTGAGATAGCAAACACTACGTACAATAGTCGAGATATATGCAAGTTGGCAGACGTGCACCACCATTGAAAGAAAGTTACATGTCACATGCTATGGAGAAAATTTTTATTAAACAACAACAACAACAACCCAGTATAATCCCATTAGTGGGGTCTGGGGAGGGTAGTGTGTACGCAGACCCTACCCCTACCCTAGGGTAGAGAGGCTGTTTCCAAATGACCCTCGGCATCCTTCCCTCCAAGAACTCCCCACCTTGCTCTTGGGGTGACTCGAACTCACAACCTCTTGGTTGGAAGTGGAGGGTGCTTACCATCAGAGCAACCCACCTTGTCCAATAGTCCAGAGCATAAAATTGACCTTTTGCTTTTTACATTTTCCATAATATTAAGTTTACATGACACTGGTTTAAATTTCAACTAATCAAAGCTTAACTTCCGGTCAGATCCAGATTGCTGTGTATGAATCTATAAATCAGTTTTTGCTTTTACATTTTCCATAATATTAAGCAAGATATATTTAAAAAAAAAAAAGGAGTTATTATGTAATCATTTGAGTGCATACCTGGTGATTTTATTTTTAAGTCGTGATTATGCAGAAAAGAGTCAACTTCGTACAATTATTTTTTTAGTCATAATCACTTTGGCGGCATCAGCATTTTTTTTTTCTTTTTCTGGAGCATCATTACTTTACCAATGCACAACGTTAACAAACAAAAGAGTACATATATTATATTGTATACGGGTAAATCGAGGCTAATGAGCACCCCGATTTTTCAGCCAGGCAAACGAAGCAAGGACATGACTGCAAGGAATCGGAATCGAAGCCAGGAGCCTCTCATATCAAGGCCCGAGCAGAACACCTTCCCTCGGAGCCATCGAGACCACGCCCCCCGGGTCCGGTTCGAGTTCCAAGACCTAGGAGAGCATTATTAAACGACCATGCACGATTAACAAAGGGTCGTGATATTCGTGTCCAACCGGATATCACGGCGTGAATCTCGACCCGTATAGACAGCAGATCAGTGATTAGCGAAAAGGAAGACTTTTACCTTTCTTAGAATTGTGATTAGGGTAAAACTCCCCTACTATATAAAAGGCAAGCGGATTATTCAATAGACACGGTGTAACACGCACATCAAGGCAACATACATTTATTTTCTCTACTTCTAAAGGTCATTCAATGTTCTTAATTTTGTTTATAATTCTTCATAAGTGTTACTTTGAACCGAAGGCACGCTAACTGTTAGGCTCACAACTGAGCCCGGAATCGATACTACCACTGGTTTGGCAATTTATTCTATCTTTAACCTGTTCATCCAACGTTATTAATCGCTTGTATTGAATTAGTCCACATATCCTTAAAACTGCGTATAAATTCAATTGTTATCCATTTTTAAGGGTAAACAGTTTGGCACCCACCGTGGGGCTAAGGATAATAATGGTAATTTGATACAAATTTCCATAATACACTCTGTTTTACGCTTGTTTTTTGAGATTTTAATTTCAGGTCAACCTAAAAATGTCAAACTCTCAGTCTACTCATTTGAACATTGACGCCGAATCTTGCCATCACGGCGAAAACATAAATATGGTGCCTAGCAACAAGGTACCCCCTGCCGATCCCAGTGGAGCCTCAGTTGCAGACCCAGTTGACGCCAATTCACATGTGGCCAATGACGCTAACCTGCCAACCAACCCTGAGAAGAGTGTTCACGGAGGAGCCCGACCTACGGCTCAAGGTACGCCCGAATGTGAAGGCGAAAGAATCAGTCTGCGGGTGATCTTCAAAATATTATAGGCCCAACATGCGGCAATAGCACAACTGCAAAATCAAAGCCTTGCCCCTAGCAGAGTTGAGCCTGAACTATCCCGGCAAAGCACCCGAAGGAGTGATCACGCCACAGAAAGGCTAGGTGAAGTTGAGCCCCGGGCCAACCCCAAAATAATTAAAGATGCTTGAGGAACTGACAAAGCGGGTGGAATCAGGGGATAAGAAAATTGAGGCCAACGACAAAAAAGTGGAGACCTATAACTCCAGAGTCGACCAAATCCCAGGAGCACCCCCAATATTGAAAGGCCTAGATTTAAAGAAATTTGTCCAAAAGCTTTCCCTCCGAGTGCGGCACCAAAGCCAATCCCGAAGACGTTCCGCATGCCCGAAATCTGAAGTATAATGGAACCACATACCCAAATGAGCACGTGATCTCCTACGTGTGTCATCAAGGGAAATGACCAACAAGATGACGAAATTGAGTCGGTTTTGCTAAAAATATTCGGGGAAACCCTGTCCAAAGGAGCAATGATATAGTATCACAACTTACCCCCGAATTCTATTGATTCGTTTGATATGCTTGCAGATGCCTTTGTGAAAGCGCATGTCGAGGCCATCAAGGTTGAGACGAGAAAATCGGACATTTTCAAGGTAAAACCAAGAGATCACGAAATGCTTAGGGAATTCGTATCGATGTTTCAAATGGAATGGATGGATCTACCCCCGACTGCGTATGATTGCGCCGTTCCGGCGTTCACTCAATGACTCAACCCCTGAAGCTCCTTGGTTTCACAGAATTTGATAGATTACCCGTTGGTAACTTGGGCCGACGTCCGTAATAGCTACCAGTCAAAAATTAGAGTTGAGGATGATTAGCTCAGGGCCCCGTTCGGGACCGTTTGTCCCAGCAGAACTAGTGACAGGCCTAAGAGAGTCATCGATCATGAACCGAGACTGAACAGAGACTGGTAGTAATCGTATAGTAGGGATCAAAGGGGCAACGGATATTGGCGTAACCCAACGAGAAATGAAAAGAGGAAAGATCAAGGCCGGGGACTCCTGAGCAAAAATGATTTTGACAGGCCACTCGAGGCCAGGGAGGCACCAAGGTTATCGGAATATAACTTCAATGTCGATGCTACTAGCATTATATCTACTATTACAGATTGACCCTTCCCAGAGAGACCCTAACTTAATGTGTAAGTATCATGGCATTCATGGCTATAGAACTGATGACTGCTGACAGTTAAGAGAAGAAGTGGCCCGGTTATTCAATAACGTGCATCTCCAGAATTTCTGAGTGATCGAGCCAAAAATCACTTCAGAAATAGGGACTCAAATGAACAGACCGAACAAGAAAACCTCAGCACGTCATCAACATGATCATTGCTGGAGTCTACGTCCCCCAGGGACCAATGCTATAGCGCATCAAGGTGTCCATCACAAGGGAAAAACAAACCCGAGATTATATTTCGGTATATATTGGAGGGAACCATTTCGTTCAATGATGAGGACGCTGAAGGCATCGTACAACCGCATAATGATGCACTGGTAATATTTGTACTTATAAATAATTCTCGAGTTAAGCGTATATTTATTAATCCAGGTAGCTAGGTCAATATCATCAGATCGAGGGTCGTAGAGCAGTTGGGTCCACAAGACCAAATAGTGTCGGCAGTCCGGGTTTTAAATAAATTCAGCTGGCATGCGAAACTACTAAAACAGAGATAACCCTATCGGTGAACACCGCCGATACCTTTCAGGAAACGAAGTTCTATGCGATCGAAGGGGATATGAGATATAATGCTCCATTCGAAAGGCTATGGATTCACAACATGAGGACAGTACCCTCGACACTATACCAGACACTGAAGTTCCCCACACCGAGAGGGATCAAGATGGTTTATGGAGAGAAGCCGTCCACAATAGAAATGTTAGCGATTGATGAGGTGATCCCGATATCCGCACTCTCGACATCAAAGAACACGGACCTGGTTAGGAAGGAAGAAACTAAATATAAATCACCGATACCGAATTCGACCGAATCGGATAAGCAAAGAGCAGGCGAGAATGATGATTACGGAGTTCCTAGGTCGTTCATCACCCCTGATGATTCCGATTCCACCAAATCAACGGTCGATGAGCTATAGCAAGTCATATTGATCGAACACTTGCCCGATCGGAAGGTATACCTGGGCACGGGGTTAACTCCCGAGCTTAGGAAAAAACTCATTAAATTCCTTATAGCTAACATAGATTGTATCTCTTGGTCCCATCTTGATATGATATGGATCGCTCCAGAAATAACCACTCATAAGCTGAGCTTGGATCCGAAGTTCCACCCGGTTAAACAGAAGATGAGCCCTCATTCCGAAGTCAAGCACGCATTCATCAAAGTCGAGGTATCCAAACTCCTTAAAATAGGTTCCACTCGGGAAGTTAAGTATCCGTATTGGTTAGCTAACATAGTGGTAGCACCTAAAAACAGAAATAAGTTAAGAATGTGCGTAGATTATAAAGACTTGAACAAGGCGTGCCCAAAAGACTTTTTTCCTTTTCTTAACATCTATCGTATGACCGATGTGATGGCCGAGCATGAGATACTCAGCTTTCTCGACGCCTATTCCGGGTATAACCAAATCCGGATAGACCGGGAAATCAAGAAAAAACTTCCTTTATCACTAAATTCAGAACCTATTATAATAACGTAATGTCGTTCGGACTAAAGAACGATGGTGCCACTTATCAACGCCTAGTAAACCGGATGTTCGAAGAACAAATAGAAAAATCAATGGAAGTTTATATTGACGACATCTAAGTTTAGTCTGTCCGAGTAGAGGACCATTTGAAACATTTGCAGGAAACCTTTGACATACTGAAGAGATACAATATGAAGCTGAACCCGGAGAAATACGCATTCAGGTTTGGATCCGGGAAGTTCCTTGGATTCATGGTGTCCAACCGAAGGATTGCGATCAATCCCAATAAAATTAAAGTTATAAAGTACATCACCATGGTGGACATTGTCAAGGTCGTTCATAGGCTAACCGGGTGCAGAGTTGGCTTAGGCTGGTTCATATCGAGGTCCTCCGATAAGAGCCATCGGTTCTTATCAATATTGAAGAAGAAGAAGAATAACTTTTCTTGAACCCTGGAATGCCAACAAGCTTTGGAAGAACTCAAACGGTACCTTTCGAGTCAACCATTGCTTAATACTCCAAAAGTGGATGAGTAGTTATAACTGTACTTGGCAGTATCCGAGGTAGCGGTAAGTGGAGTCCTAGTCCGGGAGGAGGAAGGTACGTAATTTCCTATTTACTAAGTTAGTAGAACTCTGGGCGAGGCCGAAATAAGGTGTAATGACACAGCCGGTCGTTTTGAGAATTTAAGTTCGGTACGGTGGCATAAAGACCTGAGCAGCTTCGTATTATGTGTATTGATTGAGTTCGTGGTTGAATTCAGTTACCGGATGTTTCGAAGTGATTCGGGACACTTAGTCCCTAAAACGGAAGCTTAAGTCTTAGGATTTTGAAACCGTAATCGGAACTATGTGAAGACGATTCCGGAATGGAGTTCTGTCGGTTTCGTTAGCTCCGTTGGGTGATTTTAGACTTAGGAGTGTGTCCGGACTGTGAATGTGAGGTCTGTAGCAGATTTAGGCTTGAAATGGCGAAAGTCGAATTTTTGGAGATTTGGACCTGAAGTAGACTTTTTGATATCGAGGCCAGAATGCGATTTACGAGAGTTGAAACAGCTCCGTTATGTTATTTGGGACTTGCCTGCAAAATTTGACATCATTCCGGGTTGATTTGATAGGTTTCGACATCAGTTGTAGGAATTTGAAGTTTCAAGTTCTTTAAGTTTGAATCGGAGGGTGATTCGTGATTTTAGCGTTAGTGGATGTGATTTGTGGTCTCGACTAAGTTCGTATGGTGTTTTAGGATTGGTTGGTATGTTTGGTTGATGTCCCGGGGGCCTCGGGTGAGTTTCGAGTGCTTAACGGATCAAAAGTTGGATTTGAGTTGTTGCTGAAGTCTTCAGGCATCTGTTATTTCGCACCTGCATGGAGAGACCGCAGATACGTGATCGCACGTGCGAAGAGTCAAGCGCAGAAGCGGAAAAATAGAGGAGTTCCAGGGGTCGCAGGTGCGAGGTGAATTCCACATCTGCGATGCCTGCAGATGCGTTAGGGTCATCGCAAGTACGCAATGTCCGCAGAAGCGGAAGGGATTTCCGCAGGTGCGATGGTAGAAGGGGTAAGTGATTTGCGAAGATGCGCACATTTTTCCATACAAGTGCACCCGCAGGTGCGAGCCCAGGCTCCGCAAGTGTGGAAATACCTGGGCAGTGGTTAAAACCGAAGGGCTTCGCGATTTTTGTCATGTTTGGACTTTGTAACTCGGTTTAGGGAGATTTTGTGAGAGAATATTCGAGCGATTTCTTGAGGTAAGTCCCTTGTGCTTATTTGGGATCAATAATCATACTTCCCCATGTATTTTCCCACCTAGTTAGTGTGTATTTAAGGTGAAAATTGGAAGTTGGAGGCTAGGAATTTGGGAGTTTGAATTGTGGATTTGGAGGATCATTTGGTGTCGGATTTTAGTAAATTTGATGTGGTTAGACTCGTGAGTGAATAGGCTTTCGGATTTTGTGACTTTTACTCGATTCCGAGATGCGGGCTCGTATTAAAGTACTCGAATTTCTGAATTTTTGTTAAAGTATTGATTTAATTAATTAGATGAGTCTATTATGATTGTAATTATGATATGTAATTGATTTTGGCAAGATTTGGGCCATTTAGAGCCAGATATTCGTAGAAAGGGAATTCTTACGGATTGATTGAGCTTGACTCGAGGTAAGTATCTTACCTAACCTTGTGTGGGGAATTTTTCCCTTAGGATTTGAGTCATCTATGTTGATTATAGTCTGTGTATGCGAGGTGACGAATGCGTGCTCGGACTTATTTGTGGAAAGTTGGCCTTTAAGAGTTCTTATGTCCTTATATTTAACGTGTATGATGTTTTTCTTGATACGCTTGAATTCCTATTTTCTAGTTTCACCTCTACATGTTTTGATCGGAGATAAAATGCTTTAGGATTCACTCTTACTGTCTATTCGACCCTTATTCGACTTAACCAAAGATCTTACCTCTTTTATCGTTGTGCTATATTTTTCATAACTTCTTATCTTTAATTGAAATCATTATTTTCTCATCCTCTAATTGTTTAGTCTTAATTGGAGTTATGATTATCTTCTGTTGCTTATCCTTACATGAATTGTTGAATATTCCTCGTAATTGCTCAACCTCAAAAGGAGTTTAGATAACCTATATCTTAGTTGACTTGCCATTATTTGGAACTATTTGACTCGTGTTGGCTTCTTATTGTTGACTTGAATATTGTGGAATCGTTGCTACATTTTTGTTTTGTTTTCCCTTGTTAAGTCGTTCTCCTTGTGCCTAGCATTCTTTACTGTGGTTATTCCTTGTGAATGAGTTCTACCGTTCTTGTGATTTAAATTCTTGTGTTAATTTGCTTGTCGTACTTTGCATTTCTGTCACTATTGTTTTTGTACTCGTTGTGGTGATGTACGAGGTTTATGTCGTCTTATAGTTGTTATCTCTGTTGTTTGCGCTGCATATTTAAATTGAAACTACACACGTATTCCGCGAGATCCCCAAGCATTGCATATTTATTTTGGGACTACGGACGTATTCCGGGAGATCCCCCAGCACTGCATATTTAAATCGGGACTACAGACGTATTCCGAGAGATCCCCCTGTCTTGCATAATTACTTTGGGACTACGGACGTATTCCGGGAGATCCCCCAGCACTGCATATTTAAATCGGGACTACAGACGTATTCCGAGAGATCCCCCTGTCTTGCATAATTACTTTGGGACTACGGACGTATTCCGGGAGATCCCCCAGCACTGCATATTTAAATCGGGACTACAGACGTATTCCGAGAGATCCCCCTGTCTTGCATAATTACTTTGGGACTACGGACGTATTCCGGGAGATCCCCCAGCACTGCATATTTAAATCGGGACTACAGACGTATTCCGAGAGATCCCCCTGTCTTGCATAATTACTTTGGGACTACGGACGTATTCCGGGAGATCCCCCAGCACTGCATATTTAAATCGGGACTACAGACGTATTCCGAGAGATCCCCCTGTCTTGCATAATTACTTTGGGACTACGGACGTATTCCGGGAGATCCCCCAGCACTGCATATTTAAATCGGGACTACAGACGTATTCCGAGAGATCCCCCTGTCTTGCATAATTACTTTGGGACTACGGACGTATTCCGGGAGATCCCCCAGCACTGCATATTTAAATCGGGACTACAGACGTATTCCGAGAGATCCCCCTGTCTTGCATAATTACTTTGGGACTACGGACGTATTCCGGGAGATCCCCCAGCACTGCATATTTAAATCGGGACTACAGACGTATTCCGAGAGATCCCCCTGTCTTGCATAATTACTTTGGGACTACGGACGTATTCCGGGAGATCCCCCAGCACTGCATATTTAAATCGGGACTACAGACGTATTCCGAGAGATCCCCCTGTCTTGCATAATTACTTTGGGACTACGGACGTATTCCGGGAGATCCCCCAGCACTGCATATTTAAATCGGGACTACAGACGTATTCCGAGAGATCCCCCTGTCTTGCATAATTACTTTGGGACTACGGACGTATTCCGGGAGATCCCCCAGCACTGCATATTTAAATCGGGACTACAGACGTATTCCGAGAGATCCCCCTGTCTTGCATAATTACTTTGGGACTACGGACGTATTCCGGGAGATCCCCCAGCACTGCATATTTAAATCGGGACTACAGACGTATTCCGAGAGATCCCCCTGTCTTGCATAATTACTTTGGGACTACGGACGTATTCCGGGAGATCCCCCAGCACTGCATATTTAAATCGGGACTACAGACGTATTCCGAGAGATCCCCCTGTCTTGCATAATTACTTTGGGACTACGGACGTATTCCGGGAGATCCCCCAGCACTGCATATTTAAATCGGGACTACAGACGTATTCCGAGAGATCCCCCTGTCTTGCATAATTACTTTGGGACTACGGACGTATTCCGGAAGATCCCCTAGCACTGCATAATTATTTTGGGACTACAGATGTATTCCGGGAGATCCCCCCCCCCCTCTGTACTGCATAATTAATTCGGGACTACGAGACAGTATCCTGGTAGATTTCCCCTATGGTTATATCTATGTTCAGAGCTGCTAATCTTCCATGCTTAGGTGTCACATGGTGACTTATACTCGAAGGTTATTACTTAAAAATTTTATATTTGAAAAGTATTTATCTTGAATGAACTATGTTTGAAGGATATTTATTTGAAGGGGTTATTCTTGAAAAGTATTTATCTTGAAGGAACTATGTTTGAAGGATATTTATTTGAAGGGGTTATTCTTGAAAAGTATTTATCTTGAAGGAACTATGTTTGAAGGATATTTGTTTGAAAGGGTTATACTTGAAAAGTATTTATCTTGAAAGAACTATGTTTGAAGGCTAATTATTTGAAAAGTTTATATTTTAAAGGTTTTTATCTTGAAGAACTATGTTTGAAAGATATTTATTTGAAGGAAGTATATTTGAAAAATAATTTCTTATTGGAAAGGATTATATTCTAAAGACCTCAATTTAAAAACTTACGGGTGAAAGTTTACACTTGAAGGATTTGACTAATTTATTGGGGTTTGTTGGCTGAGACCTGATGTGAAAACTATTGCAGCTGCCGAGTTACTACTTGCCTTTACTGTATTGTGATTTTCGGATTTGGGTTGTATTTCCGTTCATTCTTTTGTGTCTTATTCTAGTGTTCCGCTATTACTTGTTGTTTTTCCTTCCTTATTGCAGTTGCTATGTCGTTAGCCATATCGCTGGGTCCTTAGATAGATGTCATGTTCTGTCATCCCTATACTTATGCTTGTTCAGTTTATTAGACCAGTGGGTGTCTTGACTAGTCCTTGTCACTACTTCACCGAGGTTAGTCTTGATACTTACTGGGCACCGTCGTGATGTGCTCATGCTACTCTTCTGCATATTTATTTTGTGCAGATCCAGGTATTTGTTCGTTAGTTAGCTGTGTGGACTGTTGCTGCGGAGACTCAAGGTAAATCTATCGCTGCATTCACAGGCTTCGGAGTCACCTTCAAGTTTTCATTTTGCACTGTTTATTCTTATTTCTGGACAGTTGTATTTAGAAGTTCTCTAGCAAACACTTTGTAGAGCTTATGATTTGTACTACTGATTTTGGAAATTGTAAGAGATTCTATTTAAATAATGCTGTTGTTTCAATTATTGTTAGGCTTACCTAGTCCCTAAGACTAGGTGCCATCACGATACCCAAACAGAGGGGAAATTGGGTCGTGACACAAGGTATCCTCACCTGGAAAAATTGGCGCTCGCTTTGTTAAGCGTCTCTAGAAAGTTAAAGCCGTATTTTTAATGCCACCCCGTATGTGTCGTAACTTCTTACCCACTAAGAAATATTATGCACAAACCCGGGTTCTTGGGTAGGTTGGACAAGTGGGCCATAGAAATTAGCGGGTACAATATCGAATATCGACCCCGAACCTCCATCAAATCACAAATTTTGGCAGAATTTGTCGTCGACTTTACGCCGGCCTTAATACCCAAAGTGAAAAAGGAATGTTGTTAACCTTGGGGACTTCCTCAGGAATCTGGACTCTCTTTACGGATGGTGCCTCGAACACAAAGGGGTACGGACTCGGCATCGTGTTGAATCCATCTACGGGTAACATAGTTAGGAAGTCTATTAGAACTGTGAAATTGACTAACATTGAGGCCGGGTATGAGGCCATTATTTTAGATCTCGAATTGGCTTTAAGACTTGGGGCCGAGGTGGTCGAATCTAAGTGTGATTCCTTCCTTGTGGTAAATCAAGTCAATGGGACGTTCGAAGTAAAGGAGGAACGAATGCGAAGGTATTTAGACAAATTGCAGGTAACGCTGCATCAATTCAAGGAATGGACCCTACAACACGTATCCCGAGATCAAAGTAGCGAGGTCGGTGCTCTGGTAAACTTGGGGTCATCAGTTAATGATGATGTATTCAGCTGACGAACGGTCGTACAACTCATGAAATCAGTAGTGGAATAAGGCCATGCCGAAATAAACTCAACAAGTTTAACTTAGGATTGGAGAAACAAATACATAGACTATTTGAAGACTGTGAAGTTGCCCTTGGATCCTAAAGAATCGAGAGCTCTACGCATGAAAACGGCCAGGTTCAGCCTGTCCGAAGGGACTCTATTCAGAGAACATTCGATGGCCCACTCGCGACATGTTTGTGGCCGGGAGATACCAAATATGTCTTGAGAGAAGTTCATGAAGGCACCTGCGGAAACTATTCAGGGGCAGAATCTTTGGTTTGGAAGATAATCAGGGCTGACTATTACTGGGTCGACGTGGATAAAGATGCAAGGGACTGTGTATGAAGATGCGACAGTTGTCAAAGACAGCCAGCGATGATCCATCAACCCGGAGAGCTACTCCATTCGGTCTTTTCCCCATGGTCGTTTATGAAATGGTGAATGGACATCGTCGGTCCCCTGCCGTGGGCACCTGGTAAGGGTCAATTCATATTGTTTATGACTGATTATTTCTCTAAATTGGTCGAAGCTCAAGCATTCGAGAAAGTACGAGAAAAAGAAGTCATTGACTTCATTTGGGATCACATAATATGCTGGTTTAGGATACCGGCCGAGATCGTATGTGATAATGGGAAGCAATTCATCGGCAACAAGGTAAACAATGTTTTTTAGACCACAAAATTAAATAGATACTCTCCATACCCTATCAGCCTAGTGGGAATGGAGAAGTGGAATATACAAACAAGACCATACTCCAAAACCTGGAAAAGAGATTGACCGATGCCGAAGGGAAGTGGAAGGAAATTCTGCCCGGAGTCTTGTGGGATTACCGAACAATTTTGAAATCTAGTACCGGGGCCACCCCGTTTTCATTAGTCTACGGTATCGAAGAAATAATATCAATCGAAGTGGGAGATCCCAGCCTCAGTTTTCGATATGCGACCAAAAAATCAAACGGTGCGGCCATGAGTACGAGCCTGGAACTATTAGATAAAATATGAGAGGTTGCCCTAGTCCGGTTGGCCACCCAAAAATAGCGGATAGAAAGATATTACAATAGAAGAGCCAACCTCCGACACTTCAGGATCGGGGACTTATTGTTAAGAAAGATAACAGAGCATACCCGAAACTCGAACAAGGGAAAGTTGTGACCGAATTGGGAAGGACCATATCGGGTCGTCGGAATTACCGGCAAGGGCTCGTACGAAGCGGGAAACGGTGTACCGCTACCGAACAATTGGAATGTGACGCACTTAAAGAGGTACTACTGCTAAGGTACGATCTCATTTACTTTTGTTTTATAATATTACAAATAATATTAACACTTGCAGGCAGTAGCCAAAGGATAATGTGACTATTAGGTATAAAAGCACGCGTTGCACCCTTTTTACCTTGTACCAGTTTTGTCCCAAATGGGATTTTTTACAAGGTTTTTAATGAGGCAGCAGTAAATCGTGCTAACTTAGATTCGAAAGCCGGTATTCAATCAGAGTCAATGGACGCATCAATCACATCCGAGCCCTCTCAAAATCGACCTCGAATACTGGGGGCCATCACCCTCGGGCTAAGGTTCTTAGCAAGAAAGAAACTTTGTACTTGAACAACTTAGGCTCGGTGGTTAGGATTTATTGTACGGGATAAATGGTCAAATGAACCATTCCCACATAGGCCACCTTAGACATAATACATGCTTTTACAAGCTTTCGGTCATATACTTTATATGCATAAATCAAAGAAAGTTTCCACCTTGCTATTACGTATTTTTGCCTCTTCAAATATAAATCCTAAGGGCTACCCCTATTCAGGGACTATCGAGCCTAAGATATGCCCCTATTCGGTGATCGTCGAGCCTAAGGGCTATCCCTATTCGGGACTATCGAGTCCAAGGGCTACCTCTACTCGGGGACCGTCATCCGAAATAAGTTCGGGCAACTCGGGCTACCAAATTCTGGAGGCACAAAACCTATTAGGATGTGCCTAAACACAAAAGGCTACGGCCACACTAAACAATGACTTGAAGACGTCCGAAGCTCGTAATTAAAGCATAAGGCCTTCGTAAAATTTCAAAACTTGCTAAAAGGTTACCCTTAGCAAAAGCATCATCTAAAATCACTTAAGCATCTGGGGAAAACCTCCGGCAACTCCGAATTTTCAAAGTCTCGAGAAAATAAGATTGCATTGAAGTCAGGGTCTGTTCGGACCTCCGAAAAACAAACAGCTTATTACTACATCTGATTCTATGCTAAGGCATTAGAAATATTTGCAAGAGAAGAAATTATGAAAAGATGCTGAAAAAGTAGAGACTTGAAATTGCCAAAAAGGGAAATTTTATATATTCCGGAATGTATTTACAAAGGCCCAACAAAAACGGCCTCAAACTAAACAAAAATTATATACAAAACAAAAACTAAAAAATCTCCGAGGCATTTATGCCTCATCTTCGTCGGGGCCCGATTCATCGCCAGAACCGTCGGAGCCTTCGGATCCCTTGGATCCCTCTGCGCCCTGGGGCTTGGAAATTTTCTTTGCCTAGGCCTCAGGCTTTATTGCTTCCTCGATCTCGGACGACAGATCGAAGCCTCAAGCATTAATTTCTTCGAGGGTCTCCCTTCGAGACAGTCGCTTCACATATTCAGCATTGGTCTTCAGGCGGGCCTCGGCTGCTTCGACATAGGCCTTGTATTGGGCCACCATCTCCTCAGAATAGGCAGAGGTTGTCTCCATCTTGGACCTCGTCGCTTCAAGATCTTTACCGAGGGCATCCCGTTCTACGGAAGCCGAGCTCAGTTGTTCTCGGAGATCTTCATTCAGCTGAGCCCGCTTATCAGCTTTCTCCTTCGTCACCCAAAGCTGAACCTATACCGAAGACAACTTTGCTTGGGCAGTTTCCTTGCCTGTGGCCAGCAAATCTATCTTTATCTTCCACCCATCGGCCATGGCTTGGATCTCGTCCATCTCCTTTCGGAGTTGGTCGACTTGGTCGATCTTCTATTGGACCTACGAGGTTTTGTCATTAGCCACTACGACTAGTTCCTTGTTTCTAACTTCAAAGAGCTTTACCTTTTCGACCAAGTCGGAGTGCTCCCGACTCAAGGTTGATGCTTCTTTTTAGCCCTATCCAGCTCGGCATGAGGGTCCTTAATGAACTTGTCTTGTTGCTCGCTGAGGAGCTTGTACGTATCTGTTTTATGAGCATGCTCCTTGAACTCAATCTCGAGCTAGTTGACCTCGACACGGTATCGTATGAAGCTTTCATGATGAAGTATCGAGGCGTGCAAAATAATGAAAGTCGTGTGAAATATCCAAAACTAAGTAAAATCCTAAAAGACATAATGATGCCTTACCTGGTTCAGCGCCTATTGTGCCTCGTTGAAAAGACACGGCACGTCCACCTTGTTCATGTTTGCCTGGTCCTCCTCGGTCACCAGGCATCGGAGGTAGCTAGCTACTCCCATGGGAGCAGATAAAACCCAGGTATCCTCCGGAATAGTAAGGATAACCGATCTCTTGTGACCGGGATCCACACTCAGAGCAGGAAACTGATTAATCAGTTTTGGGCTCGAACTCGACCCACCGGATTTCGATGATGTATCCTTCTTCAGGACTTCCAGATTGCCCAGCCTAGAAAAATCTTCCAAAGTAGACGATTCCACGCCATTAAAGAAAGAATGAAACGGATCATCCACGCCATGAACCCCTTCATTGGATTTCTCATTCCTTACTTGGGCCTCCTCGAGCATGGACTTGGTGTAGGAGGGCGTCCCCATAATTTCTATTACAACGGACGCTTACTTCGTAGCGGAGTCGGCATCCCTAAGGGTCCCACGCCCTGTCTCCATATCGACCTCTCGAGTTTGAGGGAGGTCGGCCTCATGAGTCTCCCCCTCGGCTGCCTTCTTCTCTCCGGGAGGGGTCGATCCATGGGCGATAAAAATGTCATCTTCTTCCGGCTCATCCCTGATATGGAGAAGAGAATCAGAGTCTGGCACCCTGGAGTTGGTGCTCTTCCTGGGATTGCAAGCCACCCTCTTATTGGGTTTCACCTCAGGACCCGGGGAGCCCATAGGTTTTCTTTTCCTTTTCTTCTTTTCCCCCACGGCAGCCCGGGGCTATCCCATAACAGAGGGATCAACGGACAAGGATGCATCCTCATCCCATTCCAAAGGCCTAAGCTCGGTGGTCTTAGGAAAACCTATAAAAGAAAGAAGAGAAGTTAGTATGATGTGAGCTAAGGATACAATAATAGTTATTTGGAGGGGACCATGAGAATGGGCCTCCCATCGGTCCTTCGAAAGCTTGCGCCATGAGCGCTCGAAGTATGACATCAGTTTGCATATGCCTTCGATCCACTCCTTAAGCCGGTGAACTATATTTGGGACCCGAGCAACAGCTGCACAACCGCATAAATAAATGATAAGGAAGGAAATGAAAGGAAATCGACACTTAGGGAAAGGCCGCACTTACGAGATGCATTCTACTTCTCGGGAAATGGCCTGAAATCGAGAGGGATCAAGTCCTCGGTCTTCACCCTGATGAAACGCTCTTGCCAGCCTCGGTCTCTATCATGACCCTCAGAATTGCAGAAGTGGTACAAAGGCCTCAGATGCATGGATCACGGGACAGAAATATGAGATTCGAGGATTTTGATTCATAATTTATTTTAGGACTTAAAGCGCTCGGTTTGAGGAAACCTTTCAAAGGATTTTCAGTGAGAGTTTAGGGGCAAGGAATTCTAACTCATTTTTGATTAATTCACATGAATCTATTGATAATTTCTTCATTTAATTAGTGCTTTGTAGTTGAAAATTGGGGGGAAAATGGTAGAAACTCCTTAGGCTAAATTTTTGAGTTTTGAAAGGCGAATTGAGGTGGAATTTGAGTAATTCTTATAGGGTTGGACTAGATATCGAATGAGTGTTTGAATTTTGTAATTTTGGTCGGGTTCCGAGACATGGGCACATGTTGACGTTTTGGGGCGATTTTTCAATTCTTGATAAATAACGTAATTTCATTGTTTAAATTAGTTTCCGATAGTTATATTTATATTATGTAATTGCTTTAGCTAGATTCGAGTCGTTCGGAGTTGAAGAATTGAGAGAAAGGCCTTCTAGTTGATTGGTTTAGCGTGGTTTGAGGTAAGTGACTTGTCTAACCTTGTGTGGGGGAATTACCCCTTAGGATTTAATATCGTTGTGATAATTGTGATATGTGAAAGTCGTGTACGCAAGGTGACGAGTGTGTACACGGGCTAAATGTTGAAACTTCCAGTTTTTAGCTATGTAGATTCCTTTCATACTTTAATTGAGTTACTTTAACATGTTATAGTCATCATATTTAGTTTAATTTCATATGTCTACTTGTCATATCTCTTACTTGCTAATTGCGCTACTTGTTTAGTTAAAATTCTTGTGTCCTTATTCCGTATTCACTATTTAACTGTTGAATTCTTACTTGAAATTGCACTCCTTGGGATATCTTATTGTTGAAATTGGTATTGAGTTGCAAAGGTCGCGATTCTTGTTGAGACAAAGTGTTAAGTTGTGAAATATCACTATATTGAGTTATTCTTTCGATTTTTATTGTTGAAACTTTGTGTACCTTGTGGTCGAGTCGTGGGGCTCCTTATTGTGAACTTCTATTGTTGTTTGGTTTCTCTGGCAAATTGTGATATTAGGCACTTATGGTGCGATTTTTGACACGTTGTGATATTGATACGCATGCGGTGGTATAAGGTCTGAGTGTTAAAACGCATGCGGTGAGATAAGGTGGGCTTGATACGAGTGGCTAGTAGGGAAACTACTAGAAGCCATGCAGTGTGATAAAGTGGACTAGAACGCGGGATGCTATTTCGGAAAAAATAATTTTCAAAACTAAATGTAGAGACTCCCGCGATGATATAAGAAAAGAGTGTGATTTTGTTTTTGTGATTTAAGACTACGTGACGGTACCTCAGTAGTGACTCTTGTTGACATTTCCCCATTCTTTACACTTATCTTTGATTGTTGTTTCCTTAGCATATTATTATTTGTATTTCTTCGTGTTGTACTATTTGCTTAGCTTTGTGTATTAAATCTTGTTACATTATTTGTTGTTTCAATTTCATTACTATTTTAACACACTGTTTACAATTGGTCACTCTTTTATTTATTTCCAGTAGGACCATGACTTGACCTCGTCACTACTCTACCGAGGTTAGGCTTGGCACTTACTGGGTACCGTTGTGGTATACCCATGCTACTCTTCGACACATCTTTTTGTGCAGATCCAGGTACTTCTTACCAGCCCGGGCATTAGTCGGGATCCTACTCCGGAGACTTCAAAGTAAACCTGCCGGCGTCCGCAGGCCTCGGAGTCCCCTTCTCTATAGATCTCTTATTTCATTATCCTTTGTATATATAGACATGATGTATATGATTGTCCAGTATTCATACTTGGAGCTTGTGACTTGTATTTTCATCGGGTCTCGGGATTTGTATATGCTGAGTTGAAGCGTTGTTTTATATATAACTGTTGAGTTTGAGGATTTCATTTATTATTATTTTAATTATTCCGCATACTGTTAGGCTTACCTAGTCTTAGAGACTAGGTGCTGTCAAGACATCCTACAGAGGAAAATTGGGATCGTGACAAGTTGGTATTCGAGCCCTAGGTTCATAGGTGTTTTGAGTAACAAGCAGGTTTAGTAGAGTCTCACGGATCAGTACAGAGACATCTGTACTTATCTTCGGGAGGCTATGGAACTGTTAGGAAAATCTTCACTTCTTTGATTCTTTATCGTGCGAAATTGTTGACTTCGGGATTCTAAACTTCAGTCTTTCTATTCTCTCACAGATGGTGAGGACACACACAGCCGGATCGGATGACCAGAAACCTGCACCCTCTGGTAGAGCCATGAGAGGTCGGGGTCGGGGTAGAGGCCGAAGACGTCCACGTGGTACAGCCCGAGCACCTATACGAGCTACTACTAAGGAGCCACCAGTAACTCCAGTTGGAGAGCATGCACCTGAGATGCCTGTTACTGCCGCAACACTCCAGGAGACTCTAGCCCAATTTCTGAGCATGTTTGGCACTTTAGCTCAGGCAGGGTTGATACCACTTGCTCATGCCATATCTCAGGCCTGGGGAGGAGCACAGACTTACCTTATGTAAAAATATAAAAGGATAAGACTTACCTTATTTGAACTTGAAATGAAAAATAAAGTGATAGTAAGGATTTTGTTTAAATAACCGTGATAATATGCTGAAAGACGTGACTCATTTAGTATCTCTCTCACTATATATATATATAAGAATCCTATGACCAGCATTTGTATTTATCTATTCTCTCCTATTTTTGACAATTTTCAGTTCTCTTCTTTTATGTCTTTTATTTTTCATATTTACGTGCTTTGAATAAAAAAAAACTCACCAGTCGCTCCTCACAGTTTTTCTCACCTAACAATCGCTTATTTACTTCTCTTAGTAGTAACCGAAACACTCTCTCCCTTATCATGGTTGTCGTATTACTGGGATAAAACGCCTCCATCTCTTCTCCTTTTTTCCTCCTTCTAAAGTGATTGCCCAATTGCTGATATCTTTTCCTTTATAAATTGATGATTATTGTTGAAATTTTGAGTTAATCAACCCATATTATTTATATTACTATTTTTCAATGTATGAATTCAAGCACTCTATTTCCAAGCTACTATCATTAGGAACTACAGGTAAAATATTATTGCCTGTGATTATGTAGTTTAATTTGTTTTTTTTTGTGGCTTCTGTATATAAATTTTATCCTTCCTTTTCTCTTTGTAAGGAGATCCAAAAGGGATTCCTTTGACTCAACATGTCTCTCATACTGACCTGAAGTTCTTTTGAGCAAACCATGAAATATTGGCAAATTAGGAGACGTACATATGGTATTACTTTCCTTACTGATTGCTCATTATATCTATTAGTTCTTAATGTGTTCCTTAATTTGTTATTCAACTTTGTTGCTGGACTTTTGAAGTTTTTGTTCTCCTTCACGTGTTTCTACAGTTTTGTTTTTCATATTGACATTAATTAGATGCTCCAATTTTTCATCAGTTTCCAACTTGATCAAACGGCCATTAGAGTCTACTGAGGTTTAGCGGTAACACATTTTTATTTTCCTTATTTGTTGGTATATGTATATGATGTTGCCTGCGTTTCTTTGTCAGTATATATATATATATATATATATATATATATAAAGTGGACAATAGAAAAGTGAGGTGGCACCTCTCTTAAGCCAAGAAACACATTTATCGTTTTTTTTCTTTTTTGGGGTTTTTCATCATGTTTTCCATTTATTTTATATTAAAAATTCTATCTTCATAACTCACACCTCTTTATCTTCATAACCTATATTTTTAATAATCTCAATAACTCATATGCCTTTCATATTCATAACCTCTAAATATTTAATGTGTAAGTTTATGACTATTTATTATATGTTCCTCCATATGTACCTATATAAGGATTTCTATGTTTTGAACAAATATGATCAATACTAACTTTATATTCTGCCTATAGTGGTTGAGCTATCTCTATGTCAAAGGTTCTAGTGGAAAAGAAAAATTATACTAAGATATGGTATAATTTCTATTCTTTGTTTTTTGTTCAAGGTAAATTGACGAAGATATTCCATACATGTGTGAATCTTAAGAAGAATGTTTAAGAGGAAGTGTCAAATAATGAGGTGAATATCGAAGTAAAGCGTATTTCACAATTCTCATTAACGGTCTTTGATTTTGTCATCTTTAGGTTTATGTTGTATAAGTTGAAGTAGTGATTTTTTTTCAAATAATACACAGAGATTTTGATATCTATTTTTTGTTGTATATATTTATATTCTACAATTGCAATAACTTTGAGTCGTGATTTATCCGATGTCGAAGTGAGATTCTAATGTGTTTTTCTTTTCTTGTTATATATAGATTTAGCATTATATATTTTTCTATATGTTCTTAATATTGTCTCCTCTATTTCTTTTCTTCAATGAACATTTTTGAATTAAGCATTAATCTATGACATTGATAATTTATAGATAACTTTAAGTTAACATATAATGTAATCTAATTAATTAAGAAATCACATGTAATAATAGGTTATTACCGATCAAAAATTTTAACACTGTTAATGGGTTAGGCTTTCAGTAGTTTAAAAATCACTAGGCAATAAGCTATTAACTTTATGAAATAAAGTATTTTTTATTTTTGGTTATAGTATCGATGATTGAAAATTTAGTGAAGTTCATAATCAACTTGCAATCAATAATCATTATTCTAATGTTAGGATTTACACACAATTATTTATTAAAAAAATAAATATTCCTGTGAATGCTTGGTGAATTTTATTTTTTAAAGTGTGACATTATCTCTAATTTAGTATTGCAGTTATTCAATTAAATGTATCCCATAAAAGCATGCTTTAACTACCAGAATAATACAATAAATTAACGGAATAAAAGTTTTAACATTTTTGTTGCAAAGTAAGAGGAGGAGGTCTTCCTAATGATCTTTTGTCAAAAGGCATATATTTTTTCTCATAAAACTTTCAGCTTCTCAATATATAATTAACAATAATTTAATTTATTTTAATTGTGTAGTTTTAAGAATCTATGCAACTTTTATTTTAATTTTAGATTTTGTTTTTCTTAGTCTTGGACTTTCTTAATTAGATAAAACTTAAGTAATATTCATTGATAATATACAGTTAACTGTACGACACATAGATTATTTACTACAAATAAACTAAATTTATGAATTAAACCAAATGTATTTTATTTATTGGCAATTTACTTTCTCATAAAAAGAGGGATAATATCTACATTTGTTATTAACTCGATAAATTCTTTTTAAAATTTTTATTGATGTTTCTTAAACCCGCACAAAGCGCGGTTAAGTTTACTAGTTCTTAAATATTGACCGTAAAATGAAAGTAAATGTTAGTACTAAATTCTAAGGGTTGGATTGTTACAGATAGAGAAAAGAAAATGAGTTATCCATTATGAAATTTGAGAAATAATTGTATGTCCTGCTTCTTAATTAATATCTAATGATTATCTAATATTTTTATCTAAAAAGTTTAAATGTTGAAGGTAATTTGCATCTTATCCAATTAACTTAAATCATAATTTGACCTATTTTGTTTTCGCACATCGTGCTGGTATTAATATTATTAATGATAAATAAAAATATCTTTTTCTTTCTCAAAGTCTCCCTTGGTCCCCGCAAGAGTTTATGCCACACAAATTTCCCCATGTGACAAAAATAGTGTCACGATCCCAAATTCCCTCCGTAGGATGTTGTGATGGCACCTAGTCTCTAAGACTAGGTAAGCCTATCAATGCGGTATAATAATAAATATCTGAAATAAATAAACTACAATTCAAATAATTGCAACTCCCAAAATCCGGTAGAAATAAGTCACAAGCTTCTAAGAATTTATTCTCAATGTCTCTATATGTCAAGGTCTAAATAAAATATAAGGAAGCAACATAAAATGATAGAAGGGGACTCCGGAGTCTGCGGACGCTAGCAGATATACCTCGAAGTCTCTGTGCGCAGGTAACTCACTGACTTCTAGGCTGGTAACATGTTCCTGGATCTGCACAAAAATATGTGCAGAAGCGTAGTATGAGTACACCACAACGGTACCCAGTAAGTGCCAAGCCTAACCTCGGTAGAGTAGTGACGAGGTCAGGTGAGGCCCTACTGGAATATAATAATGGCATGGTAAAATGCTTATCAATGTAGTAAAATAAAATGA
>AWOL01S0048231.1:1462-11721 GCA_000715115.1 Nicotiana otophora
GGTATGGATTGGTTGTCTCCATGTCATACTATTCTAGATTGTCACGCTAAGACTATGACGTTGGCAATGCCAGGGTTGCCAAGGATCGAGTGGAGAGGTTTACCAGATTTTATCACAAGCAGGGTAATTTCTTATTAAAATCCCCAACAAATAGTTGGGAAGGGGTGTTTATCATATTCAGCCTTTGCGAGAGATGTTGATGCAGACACTCCGACTATTCATTCTATTCCAGTAGTGGGAGAGTTTCCCGATGTGTTTCCTGTAGATCGTTCGGGCATCCCACCCGATTGGGATATTGATTTCGGTATTTACTTGATGCCGGGCACTCAGCCCATTTCTATTCCTCCTTATCGTATCACACTAGCACAGTTGAATGAATTAAAAGAGTAGCTTCAGGAACTTCTTGATAAGGGGTTTATTAGGCCTAGTGTGTCGCCTTGGTGTGCACCGGTTCTGTTTGTGAAAAAGAAAGATGGTACTATGTGGATGTGCATCGACTACAGGCAGTTGAACAAAGTTACAATTAAGAACAAGTATCCTTTACCGCGTATTGATGACTTATTTGACCAGCTTCAGGGAGCGGGGGTGTTCTCCAAAATTGATTTGAGGTCTGGGTATCATCAGCTGAAGCGGGATTCGAATATTTTAAAGACGATATTCAGGACCCGTTATGGTCACTATGAATTTCTCGTGAGGTCTTTTGGGCGGACCAACGCCCCAACAACATTTATGCACTTGATGAATAGTTTATTCCAGTTGTATATTGACTTATTTGTCGTAGTATTTATTGATGATATTTTGGTGTACTCACGTAGCCAGGAGGAAAATGCACAATATTTGAGTATTGTACTATAGAGGATGAGGGAGGAGAAACTTTATGCCAAATTCTCCAGGTATGAGTTCTGGCTTAGTTCAGTAGCATTCTTGGGACCAATAGTGTCCAGTAAGGGAATTAAGGTGGATCCGAAGAAGTTAGAGGCAATTCAGAGTTGGCCCAGACCATCTTCAGCTACTGAAATTCAGAGTTTTCTCGGTTTGGCCGGTTATTATCATCGCTTTGTGGAGGGCTTCTCGTCTATTGTGGTGCCTATGACTAAATTTACCCAGAAAGGTGCTCCATTCAGGTGGTCAGATGAGTGTGAAAAGAGCTTTCAGAAGCTCAAGTCTGCCTTGACCACAACTCCAATTCTAGTTTTGCCTTCAGCTTCAGGCTCTTATACAGTGTATTGTCATGTTTCTCAGATTGGTATTGTATGTGTCTTAATGTAAGAGGGTAGAGTGATTGCTTACGCTTTATGCCAGTTTAAGTCACATGAAAAGAACTACCCTGTTCATGATTTAGAATTGGTAGCCATTGTTCATGCATTGAAAATTTGGAGGCACTATCTCTATGGTATGTCCTGTGAGTATTTACAGATCATCGGAGCCTTCAACACTTATTCAAATAGAAGGTTCTAAATTTGAGGCATCAGAGATGGTTGGATCTGCTAAAGGATTATGATATTACTATTCTGTATCATCCCGGAAAAGCCAATGCGGTGGACAATGCCTTGAGTAGAAAGGCGGTGAGTATGGGTAGCCTTGCATTCATTCCTGTTGGTGAAAGGCCTCTTGCACTCGATGTTCAGACCTTGGCCAATCAGTTCATGAGATTAGATGTTTTGGAGCCCAGTCGGGTTCTAGCTTATGTGGTTTCTCGGTCTTCTTTATATGATTGCATCAGAGAGTGCCAGTATGATGGTCCCCATTTTCTTGTCCTGAAGGACACAGTTCAGCACAGTGATGCCAAAGATGTTACCATTGGAGCGATGAGATTTTGAGGATGCAGGGTCGGATTTGTGTGCCAAATATAGATGGGCTGCATGAATTGATTCTTGAAGAAACCCACAGTTTGCAGTATTCCATTTATCCGGGTGACGCAAAGATGTATCAGGACATGAGACAACACTATTGGTGGAGAAAAATGAAGAAAGATATAAGTGTTTGTAGCTCGATGTTTAAATTGTTAACAAGTGAAGTACAAACATCAGAGACCGGGCAGATTGCTTCAGAGACTGGAAATTTCAGAATGGAAATGAGAGCGTATTACCATGGACTTTATAGTTGGACTCCCACGGACTTTTAGAAAGTTTGATGCTGTTTGGATAATTGTAGATCGGTTGACCAAGTCCGCGCATTTTATTCCAGTCAGTACTACTTATTCTTCGGAGCAATCGGTTGAGATTTATATCCGCAAGATTGTTCGCCTACACGGTGTGCCAGTGTCCATCATTTTAGATCGGGGCACAAAGTTTACATCACAGTTTTGGAGAGCAGTGCAACAAGAATTAGGCACACAGGTTCTGTTGAGTACAACATTTCAGCCTCATACGGACGGACAGTCCGAGTGCACTATCCAGATATTGGAAGATATGCTACGTGCTTGTGTTATAGATTTTGGGGGTTCTTGGGATTAGTTTCTGTCACTGGCAGAGTTTGCTTACAATAACAACTACCAATCGAGCATTCATGTGGCTCAGTTTGAGGCTTTATATAGGAGACAATGTCGGTATTTGGTGGGTTGGTTTGAGCCGAGTGAGCCTAGGCTCTTGGGTACTGATCTAGTTCAGGATGCTTTGGAAAAGGTTAAATTGATTCAAGATCGACTTCGCACGGAGCAGTCTAGACAGAAGAGTTATGCCAACCGGAAGGTTCGCGATGTTGCTTACATGGTAGGAGAGAAGGTACTACTCCGAGTTCACCTATGAAGGGTGTTATAATATTTGGGAAGAAGGTCAAATTGAGTCCTAGGTATATTGGGCCTTTTGAAATACTTAAGAAGATTGGAGAGGTGGCTTATGAACTTTTATAGCTGCCTAATCTATTGGGTGTTCATCTAGTGTTTCATGTATCTCTGCTTCGGAAGTATGTCGGAGATCCGCCTCATATTTTGGATTTTAGTACAGTGCAGTTAGATGGTAATTTGACTTATGATGTGGAGTCGGTGGCCATTTTGGACCGACAGGTTCGAAAGTTGAGATCAAAGAACATAGCTTCAGTGAAAGTACAGTGGAGAGGCCTGCCAGTCGGTGAACCTACTTGGGAGACTGAGTGGGAGATGCGGAGCAAATATCCACACCTATTTGAGGCTCAAGGTATAATTCTAAACCCGTTCGAGGATGAACATTTGTTTAAGAGAGGGAGAATGTAATGACCCGGCCGGTCGTTTTGAGTATTATATCCCCGCTCCCCCATTTACTACTCAATTTGTGATTTACAATATTATGCGACTTGCCGGGGTAATTGGTTTGGGTCTGGTAAGATCTTGGAATGAATTGGAACACTTAGTTCCAAACTTTAAAACTTAAGTTGAAAAGGTTGGCTGGATGTCGACCTATGTGTAAACGACCCCAGAATAGAGTTTTTATGATTTCAATAGCTCAGTATGGTGATTTTGGACTTAGGAGCGTGTCCGAAAAATTATTTGTAAGTCCGTAGCTAAATTAGGCTTGAAATGGCGAAATAGGAAGTTTAAGTTTGGAAGTTTGACGGGAGGGTTGACTTTTTGATATCAGGGTCGGAATCCAGTTCTGAAAATTATCATCGATCCGTTATGTCATTTATGACTTGTGTGCAAAATTTGAGGTAAATCAGACTTGATTTTGATGGGTTTCGGCATCGAATGTAGAAGTTGGAATTTCTTAGTTTCATTAAGCTTCAATTGGGGTATGATTCGTGATTTTAGCATTGTTTGATGTGATTTAGAGGTTCGACTAAGTTCGTATGATGTTTTTGGACTTGTTGGTGTATTTGGTTGATGTCCCGGGGGCCTCGGGTGAGTTTTTGGATGGTTAACAGATCAAATTTGGACTTAGAACAATTGAAACTTGCATCTGCCTACTGATGCAATCGCACCTGCGAAAATTGGCTCACAGGTGCGAGCTCGCAGAAGCGAGCCTGGCATCGCAGAAGCATGAGGTACGCAGAAGCAGACGAAGCCTAGCAGAACCGCGACCGCAAAAGCGGTAGACGTATCGCAGAAGCGGAAAAGGGAAAAGGGCAGCCTCGTCGTAGAAGCGAACGATTCGTCGCAGAAGCGAGTCCGCATAAGCGGACTTCTTGTATGCAGAAGCGAAGGCAGTCACAGAAGCGGTTGCTTCACCGCAAAAGCGGAACCACAGATGCAGTTAAAAATTCCGCAGAAGCGGAACCTCTAGATAGTGTACAAAAATAGAGGGTTCCGACATTTTTGTCATTTTGGACAGTTTCAACATGGGTTTGGACGATATTTCAGAGAGAATTCACGGGAAAACTTAAGGTAAGTCACTTGTGATCATTGTTAGTCAATAATATTGGATTATCATTGAATTGTTCGACTAGATTACTTGTTTTTGAGGTAGAATTAGAGGATTTGGGCCTAAGGATTTCAAAATAAGAAATTAAGATTTGAAGGTCGAGTTGATATCGGAATTTGGTATGGTTGGACTTGTGGTTGAATGAGCATTCATATTTTGTAACTTTTGTCGGGTTCCAAGATGTGGGCCCCACAAGCAAATTTTGAGTTATATTTTGGATTTTGTTGGAAAATTAGTGTTTTCATATGGAATTAATTCCAATAATTTGTATTGACTGAATCAAATTAATTATGACTAGATACTAGGCTTTCAGAGACCAATTCGCGAGGCAAAGGTATAGCGGAGTAAAGAATTACACGGTTTGAGGTAAGTAACACTTCCAAACTTGGTTCTGAGGGTATGAATCCCTGAATTCTGTGTTATATGAATTGTTCGGAGGTGACGCACGTGCTAGGTGACAGGCGTGTGGGCGTGCACCATAGAAATTGTGACTTAATTGATTATGTGGAGTTGCATAATTAAATAAATGCCATTATCCGTATATCCTCCACGTGCTAGATAAATTGAGCTGAAACTAATATTAAAGATCATATTTAGGCTACGCGCCGATATATTTTGGGACCCACAAGGGTCGTATTGTTGTTGAATTATTTGTTTAAATTTACAATTTTGTACTCAGTCACATCTATCACTTGCATATCATATCTCAGTCTCTGTTTTCATTTATTGATACATCATATCATCATGTCGGGTTGATTTTCATGTCATTGAGAGACCGAGAGACTCGAGATTTTGAGCGATATTTATAGGATCGGACTGCACGCCGTAACATATTTATTTATTTATGCATGGATTTGGCTATTATAGCGCTTGGGCTGAAGGAGCCCCCGCAGAGTCTGCACCCCCTACAGTGAGCGCAATTGATTTATATTGAGGGATGAATCTTCCCTGGGCATGGATCTTTCCCGAAGTATTTATATTGAGGGATGGATCTTCCTTGGACATGGATCTTGTCCGAATCATTTATATTTGGGGATGGATCTTCCCCTGGGCTGGATTGGCCTTACACAGTACTGAGTGACTGACTGACAGTTGATGTGTGTGTGTGTGTGTGTGTGTGTATATATATATATATATATATATGGGAGGGATCTTTTCTGGGCTGGATTGGTCATATACAGTACTGAGTGATTGAGTATTCTGAGAGTGTGAGTACACGAGGTTTCCATTGTGGTACATCACATACAATATATACTTTGGTATGTAGATATATAGAGATTCCATATTCCTCATATCATGCAGATTTTATCTATTTTTCCTGTATTGAGTTTAATTGTTGAACTGTAAAGCATGCCTTTATTTTTGTATTGTTATTTTTGTACTAGACTGTACCTGTTGAGCTCGTCACTACTTTCAGCCCAGAGGTTAGTCTTGTTACTTATTGAGTTAGTTGTACTCATACTACACTCTGCACCTCGTTTGCAGATCCAGGTACTTTCGGATATGGCGGTTTCCAAATTTGAGGATTTATCTGTTGGAGACTATCAAGGTAGCTGCTAGGCATCCGCATACCTTGACTCTCTTTCCTTTCAGTTATTGTACTGTTCTATATTTTCAGGCAATGTTCTTATCAATCAGACTTTGTTATTATTTAGATGCTCATGTACTCAGTGACACCGGATTTTGGGAAGTATTTTATATCAGTATTTGTGAGATTTTTATATTGAATTTAAATATTATGTTTTCAAACTTAAGAGGTTATTGTAATTTATTGAGGTTGTCGTCTTGCCTAGTATTGATATAGGCGCCATCACGACATGCAGATTTTGGGTTTGACACTTTCCATGTCCATGTCCATGTCCATGTCAACGACTATGGCCACGGCCACGACTACGATAATAATTTTGTCTCCTTTCAGACTTTTGAGTAGCTGCTACCATATTCACTTCGGAAAATGGTGCAGATCTAGTGGGACGTGCTTCATGATATTTTATTAAAAGGGCATTATGTTGCTCGGCCACCAGGATGCATAAGATTAATTCAGAATATTTCTTTAAACCCTTTTCACGGTATTATTACTGCAATATCATATTTGAGGCATAAAAAGTAGAAAGAGTCTTTTCCAGTAAATTCTCATCATTCACAATTTTTCACATAATTTAAGTTGGGAAGTTATCCTGAATACATCAGAATTATATTACCTTACAATTTTAAAATCTTATAATCGTAAGTGAATCCATTCATATCGAGCTCTTGGAAGTATCGTTGCCTTAAGATGGTCATATCGTTCCTTTAAACTGCTCCATAATTCAAATAGATCTTTTAGGGTTAAGTATTCAGTCTTTAACCCTTCATCGAGATGATGACGAAGGAAAATCATAGCCTTTGCTTTATCTTGGCATGATGTTTCATTTCCTTGTATAATAGTATTTTCAAGAGCTTTTGCAGCAAGGTGAATTTCAGCATTAAGGACCCATGATAAATAATTGTTTCCGCAGATGTCAATTGTCACAAATTCAAACTTTGATAAATTCGATATAATGAAAACTATCATTAAAAAAAAATAGATAAATTAAAAGCAATTTGGGTAATTATGAAACAAGAAAAAAAGTCATGTAATATGGTATTCATATTTATATTAACATAATTCAACAAATCTTTGAATCAATAAAATTAACCGAGAATTTCTGTGGCAAATTGTTAATTGAATTCAGAGAAAAATAAATAAAAATAGAGGTAAAGCTCAGCTGTGATTATGGCAAAGTCTTGTTACGGAATGATTTAATATACATATTATATATTTTCTTATAATATCTTAATAACAATTTTATAATGATCTTACAATCTAAATATGACATATGTATATATTTTTAAATTTTGAATAAAATGCCAATATATAATTATTTTAAAACTTGTTGGCAGTATACTCAGAAAAATAACTGCATATTGTCTTAAACCACAAATTATATGAATTCATCACTTTTATGTGGTTGCCAGAATAATTAAGTCCATGCAGTGGAGCTTACATAAGCATAGAATTGATTGGTTGAAAATATTTAAAGAACGGTAACATCTAAATTAACTAGTATATGTGCAGATTAGCAATCAACCTTAGGAAAAAAAAATTTCTCCAGACATAATAACAATGCTATAACAACTTTAAAAGAAACATACCAGAAAGCAGAGCGGTGGTAGCTAGTGTGTGCCGGATCGGACTTGAGTAGAAACTAATTCGTATTGATAACGTGTTATGAAATAAAAGCAATTTAGTAAAACATGAACAAGAAATAGAGATAGAGAGAAGGAAGAGATTTTCTTCTTAAATTGTGTGTATTTTCCTATCTATTACAAGGCCTTTATATAGGTGTAAAAAGTGAAGAAAAATATGTCGTTGAATATGTCATTAAACATTTGAGATGAAGATCATGGAGGAAAATAATGGAGGAAGAGTAGACATCCACCGTAATTTAATTTTTCTTATAACAAGTAGAGTCTTTTTTATCATTCTCATTATTTGATCCTACTCCTTTGCGCTATATGCAAGTCAACCAAACTTCAACTTTTGTGTTGCTAATAATTTAACAAAGTGGTTCGAATTTGGCTTAGGGGCCATGCTCCAACCAAGTCTCGCTCTACTGTGCCACACAGACGTTTATTAACAAAAGATAAAATGAATTTGGCTTAGGGCTCATGCTCCAACTAATATAAACTAATACCTATAACGAAACATGGAATAAATGCAACAAGCTTAAAATTGACAGAACTTTGAAAGATTTTATGAGGATATGCACAGGGGCAGATCTATATAGGAGGGGTAGGTTCTCGTGAACCCATGCTCCCTTATAACGACCCGACCGATCGTTTTGAGAATTATCGTTCAGTTTGGTGGCTTAAGGTCTCGATCAGCTTCGTATTATATATTATGACTAGCGTGTGTGGTCGAGTTCGGATTTTGGATTATTCGGGATCAATCTAGAAGAAGGATTCTTGTTTTAGAAGCTTAAACGGTAAGAGTTGATCGGAGTTTGACTTTTGTATAAACGACTCCGAAATGACGTTTTGATGATTCTAATTATTTTGTATGGTGATTTTGGACTTAGGCGTGCGTCCAGATTTGGAGGGCCGTAGGATAATTTGAAGCATTTTGGAAAAAATTGGAAAGTTAAAGTTTTGGAAGGTTAAGAGGTTTGACCGGGAGTTGACTTTGTTGATATGGGGCTTGGATTGCAATTTCGAGAGTTGTATTAGCTCCGTTATGTTTTGAGACTTGCATGCAAAATTTGATGTCATTCCGGGTTGATTTGTTATGTTTCGGCGCGAGTTGTAGAAGTTGAAAGTTCATAAGTTCATTAAGTTCGATTTGAGGTGCGATTCGTAGTTTTGATGTTATTTGATGTGATTTATGTCACGCCCTGAACTCGAGAAGCGCGACTGGCGCTCAACCGAGTGAACCCAGTCGAGCGAGCCTACGTTACATCAACCTCTCATCATAACTCATGCATGATTTATCAAAACATAATTAGATCATGACTTTCATATTGAATACATTTGGCTCAATGACCCATAAAGTTTTTTGTCCTTTTATTTTTTACTCGTGATGGGTACATAGCTTCATAAATATCTGTGAACATAAATACATGACGAAACTCAAAACTTAAGTACATGACCCACAGTGTACATGGAGCTTCTATGACAATAGATACCTAAGTACATAAAACCAACTAGAATCGAATGCCCACTGGAATTGTAGCAGGCTCACCATAATCTGATGCGCAGAAGACCCCTACCAAAGATCCATATCATCCTGTAGAAGTATACCTATATCCATTAAAATATGCAGTGCCCCCTGCAAAAGGGACATGAGTACATGTGGAATAGTACTCGCATGTAAGGCAAACAGAACAACATATGAAATCATGGTAATTCAAATAAGAGTCATATGAAGTACATCAAGAACTACGAAATATCTCATAGATTCACATTTCAAGTCTCGTTATGCTTACATCATTTTAAACTTCGTTTAGGATTAACTGAGCCATATGAACTATGCGTGTAATACATAATATAAAGTAATTGAAACAACATGTACAAACAAGGCCAATGAAAATGGCACATAATGTCTGCATTAACATTGCGTCTTACTAGACCGTCCATATTCCCCTCTTATCTTACCCCTATGCATTTCATAGACTGTCCTTAGTGTTCACATATCATATTATACACCTATGCGTTTCATAGGCCGTTCATAGGATTTCATACATAATACACCTATGTGTTGCATAGACCGTTCATAGGATTCACATATACAATACGATACACCTGTACGTTTCATAGTCCGTTCATAGTGTTTACTTACAAATTCACCCGTGCATTTCATAGACTGTTCACAGGATTTTATACACAATACACCTATGCGTTTCATAGACCGTTCATAGGATTTCATACACAAGACACCTATGCATTTCATAGACTGTTCATAGGATTCCATACACAATACACCTATGCATTTCATAGACTGTTCATAGGATTCCATACACAATACACCTATGCATTTCATAGACCGTTCATAGGATTCACATATACAATACAATACACATGTGCGTTTTATAGTCCGTTCACAGTGTTTACTTACACAATACACTGGTGCATTTCATAGACCATTTATAGGATTTCATATAAAATACACCTATGCGTTTCATAGACCGTTCATAGGGTTCATACACATCATTATGCACACAAACATATATAAACTCAAAGCGACATGATTAACATTACATTAAGGTCGTAATTTCCCGGATCATTAGAACACTTCATGTTCATGCTCATCATGGAGAAACATAGATCATTACATTAGCACATGCGTGGTGAATCAATAAGTCAATTTCAATGGCACATGAGCCCAATTTATTTTCTTAAGGTTCATCA
>AWOL01S0048232.1:0-10102 GCA_000715115.1 Nicotiana otophora
GTAATATAATACTTATTTCTTGATGGTGAAGCTTTGAGTTTGGATCTGTTGCCTTCTGCATCTTGTAGACTTGTGAAGTTTCGATTTTGATAGTGGAGACTTATTCTGTATGGCAGTAAAACTTTTATAATCAACATCAGTTGATTATAGTCAAGTCGTTCATAATTTCGACTTAGAAGTTGTTTACATCTGTTTTATACTATTGCGAACACGGTTCTCAAGATGGAGCTAGAACAAATAAAGAAATATAGTCTCTGAGTTGATTCCGTTTGAGTCGAAACTGAATTTCACAAGTCATGTGATCAAACTAAAAATTGGTTTCAAAGTAGAAGTTGTTAGAATATTAAAAATTAAAATATAACCCCTTTCTAACCTATTGACCATTAATCAGGAATTCATTTGAAATAAGCGAGCATGTGTTCTTTTTGTAGGATTGAATATAGTTGCTGGTGTTGGTGAAATACACAAATAAAGAGACTACGGTTCTACTATGAGTAGTTTTGCCACCAGTGAAGGCCATTGCAGGATCTGCTATCAAAATTTGCTTACATCCTCTCTATTGTTTTCCTCCAGGGCATTAGGCCATTAACAGAGCTCGTCAATCCAATCTTTAAAGGATGATTACTTCATGTTATGCCAGCAAACCAGAAATTTTCCATAGAGAAAACAGAGTAAGTGTGTTTACGTACTCTTTCCAATGTTCTTATCCATCTAAATTTTGAGTATTATTTTTCAAATCAAATTTCTTGTGATTTCTTTTCATAATGAAAATAGAACACTGAAATTTGAATGTGGGAGGGGAATCAAATTACAGGGTTTTTGTTTGCAAATGGTGTATTATAAGCCTCAAAATCATTTAGAGAGTACAATTATAAATAATTAAGTAAGATACCATTCATACATCTCCAAGATTACAATGAAGAAAAATAAATAGATCAACTTAGCTTCAAACTAATAACTCGGAAAATAAGAAAATTACCATATTGAAAAGCGCCAATAAAAAAAATACCAATCACATTATTAGAATGATGGTGCAACCAAAGTTGGCGGGCAAATACGACTTAGGGAGAATCCAGGATAAAAAGATTTAATTTTTCCACTTTCAAGATCGTAAGCCCGCATATCTCTTCCGCCCCCTTCAATGTACTATAGAAATCAGTCCAATCATCAGTAAAATATATGTGATTCGGCTCGACTTAGAAGAGTCAATAGAACTTGCTTTATGGCCCAAGAAAATTGATGATGATTCTCCCAAGGTATTAATCTCCTTCAATTCACCTTTGATTACATCTAATTCAAATACTTTAAATTTCAAGGTTTCAGCACCACTATTTGGACCCTCTGAGGCAAATCTGCTAACCAATAATAGTGCACCTAATACTTCTACTAGGTAGAACTGAACTAATGGCCGTTTAAACATATCATCCTCAAGTCAAACAAGATGACGTGACTCTCCAATTAGTACATCATAAACCCAGACTTGGCCAGAGTAATACACAGCATAAAATTTACCCTTATAGTTAGTATTTGAGACTGATAACTCCACCAACTACATTAGATCTGTCGATTTTAATATTAGTCCAGTTGAGATCTCCAGGTCGCCAAAAACCCAAACAATTTTTATATCCATAAAAAGAAACCACTAATATATAATCTGATGTAAGAGAAGGGCTAGCAGATAACACGGTTTGGTCAATGCATGGATATCCTCCATCTGTATCGACATATCGTCGCAATCAAAAGCCAATAAGGCCTGTTGCGGAGGAAGTTGGATTAGGGTACGGGAAAAAGGATGCAACAAGTTTACCTCTCTGGTGTATGACGCGGTACAGATCCATCCCTCTGATATAAAACACTGTCGCCCTCTAGCTTCGGGGAGAAATATACGCAAAACTTTCTTCTTGGAAAGAGAGTAAAATTCTCGATAATCATTGTCTTTATCAGCCAGCATTAGCAGCGGAACTTGGGGCGAAACACATCAAAGTTTTTCTTTGTAACAACAGTTCGCCAAGAGGCAGAAACAGCACCAAAAGCAATGAAATCTTCAATCACTTTAACACGCTTTGCAATCAGAGCAAGGAGGCCGTATGGTAGTTGTGCGAAGGAACAAGGCTGTAATACTAATACGGGAAGGGGAAAAAAGAAGGCAACGTCTGTTATATATATATATATATATATATATATATATATGTAGGTGGTGTAACAAAAAGCATATTATATTCCGATTTTGACTAGAACTTGGAATGGATTTAAGTTAGAACCTTCGAAGTTAAAATCCTTATTTTCGTCCATAAAGTTTCACTTCGAAGAGGTGTACGATACGTAGTACAATATTTTTTAAGAACAATCAAGCTATAAGATAAATGCAATAACATGAGTTTAAATTACATAATTGTTATCATATGACCAATTAAGTAATATTTGTAACTAAGTTATTTCTATTTTATTTTGATAACCGTGGTGTCTGGGCAAGCTTGAACTCGACTAATTCCATAGGATACCTGCCACCGGCAACAAATATCGGGTAACTCTATCCACCAAAGCTTGGATCAATGAGAAAAAATCACCTAATATTTTTTGCCTCCGCTAGGTTTTGAACTTGAGACCTCATGGTTCTCACCTAAGTTATTCCTACTATACAAATATGATTTCTCATCGTATCTCACCTAGTACTTCTTTATAGACACCGATCTTGATATGATTTAACCTAGCTTGAATTTAGTGTCACTATTATCGTAAATTTTGGAACATCGGATAGTACTTGACCAACTATAAAAATCATTAGTTGAGCCAACAAAAGCTGTTCAAAGTGCAAGTTTAATAACATGGCGTGCATTAAAAATATGCTGTATTATTGTGGCAATTCTTATAGACATGATAATGAATCCCAAAAGTCCCAGTACTGATAGTACTAAGATTTACTTGGAAATAGGCTGCTAGTTCAGCTCTTGGATTATCAAAGGCAATTTTTTCTGCAACAATTGATGAAAGCACTCAAAAATGACAAGCGAAAATTGTCCAAAAATAAACGAGAGAGATCACAAAATCACTCCGCTTTGGCTGCATTCTGCTGCAAATATCTGCAGGGAAAAGAGAGACTAAAAGTATCAGATGAAAAGCATACAACAACAACCCAGTGAAATCCCACTAGTGGGGTCTTGGGAGGGTAGTGTGTACGCAGACCTTACCCCAACCCCGAGGGGTAGAGAGGCTGTTTCCGATAGATCCACGGCTCAAGAAGACGAAAAGAGACAATATATGAGTATCATCAATAAAAACCTTAGAAAGAAATAACAGCATCACAAGAACATAGATAAAAAGCAAAACAATAACAAGTAGATAAAGCCGACACTAAGAGGAACGAAAGAGTAATGTGAGCTCAACATTACCCACTAGCAGTCTAAGACAAAATCCTAACAGACTAGCCTCCCTGGCGCGCCGTAAAGATATACATAACTACCTCCTAACCTACGACCCTAATGCTCGATCTCCACAACTTCCTGTCCAAACAAAAAGCATATGATGCAAAATTTTATTTGATTGTAATTGCAAACACAAGCTTCAAAACCACAACAAAGTCCTCAAATTCTCTAGGTTCGCACAAATAATTAAGTAGTTTCAGGATCATAGATAAGGCTATAACTACCCAAATAGAACCACTGATTCCCTTCCCTCCCAGATGAGAGAAAGAGGGAGGGGATTGCGTGTTATGGAGTAAGTTGCTATGCTAGCTCAAAGAAGCAGACTGAGTATCAATTTAGTTTTCCACATCTGCCAACTACTAATACTTCTACAACGCCTCAATGCCAAACTAATTGGGATGATCGGCTATATGAATCCTCATTGACCATGTTACTCCCATTTATACTCATCTCGGGCCAGTATTATATAAAATAAAAATAGTAATAAAACTAAAAAAGGTACTAGAAGTTCTTTATATTTTTTTTTTTGAGAAGGTAAACTATCCATTATATTAAAAAAAAAACTTCAGCACAAATTTTGTGCTAGAAGCCAAAATAGGCAATTACAATATGGAAAAGCAAAAATATAGTCCTTGTTCTTCTTACAAGGAACTCAAAACATCTAGGATTGAATCAGGATCCTCTACATATTCTGATTTACACCAAAAACAAAAAAGAAGAATACACTTCATCTTTTAATCTTTTGTAGAGAGTTGGTTGTATCTTCAAAGCATCTCAGGTTCCTCTCTTTCCAAATTGTCCACCAAATAGTTGCTGGGACAATTTTCCATCTGTTTTTGTCTGTGGTAAACTCTATCTCTGTGTTCCAGCATAATAAAAGCTCAGAGGTTCTCCCTAGCATTACCCATCTAACACCTCTGAGATTAATGAACAGATCCCATAATTGGTTGGTCACTTTACAATGAAGAAACAGATGGCTGATTGTCTCAGCATCATTCCCACACAAATAACATCTTGAAACAATTGGTATACCCCTCTTCCTTAGATTATCCTGAGTGAGGACAGCCTCCCTAATTACCAATCAGGTGAAACATGCCACTTTATAAGGTACTTTTATTTACCATATGTGTTTCCAAGGCCATAAACTGAGTTGAGATCCTTCCCGGGTCAAATCTTTGTATGCTGAGCTGACTGAATACATCCTATGTTTTTGCCATCTGAGTATATCTTCACCCTCCTGTAGTCCACTACATTGTTCTAGTGTTCTATAAAACTCAATCATTCTAGGCACCTCCCAATTCTGTAGGAATCTTCTGAATGTCAGATTCCAACCATGTGTAGACCATAGTTCCTTCATTGTAATCCCATGCTGTTGATTCAAAGTATAGATGTCAGGATATAGTTGTTTTAGACTTCCAATTCCCAACCAATTGTCCTCCCAAAACAATGCTTTCTTTCCATCTTTCACAATAAGACTCAGCTTATCTTTCGGATTTGGCCACAAATTCCTTATGGATCTCCAGAGACCGACTCCATAAGGAATATGAACTCCTTTAGTCATCCAAAATCCTTCCTTTTCATATTTTTCCCTAATCACCTTGCTCCATAGTGCTTGCTCCTCCTTTGAAAACCTCCATAGCCACTTCATCAATAGACTTTTGTTTTGCCTTCTTAAATTCCTAACTCCCAGTCCTCCTCCTGATAGTCAGGGTCTTCCATTTAACTAAATGGATCCCTTTTTTATCTTTGTTTCCTTGCCACAAAAATTCTTTTCTCAAAACTTCCAATCTCTTCTCTACACTTGCTGGTAAGGGGAATAAAGACATCATATAGGTTGGAAGTGCATCCAGAACAGAATTGATGAACACCAATCTACCTCCCAGAGACAGATAATTGGATTTCCATCTTGCAAGCTTTTTCTCACACCTTTCCAAAACATCATTCCAAATGTCTTTGGACTTGCTTTTTGCTCCCAGAGGCATACCTAGGTAAATGGTTGGAGTAGTTCCAACTTCCCCACCCAAAATATCCACCAACAGTTGTATCCTAGGTACCTCATTTACTGGAAATATTTGGCTTTTCCTCCAATTGATGTGGAGTCCAGATATAGCTTCAAACAGTACCAAGATAACCCTTAAATGTCTTAATTGACTCTCCTCTGCATCACAAAAAAATCAAGGTATCATCATACTGAAGGTGAGTAATTTCCAGCCTGTTTGTTTGAATATTAGCCACATTGAAACCATTAATCCAGCCATTCCCATGAGCAGTCTTCAGCATGTTGTTCAATCCTTCCATAGCTAGTATAAAAAGAAAAGGAGACAAAGGGTCACCTTGTCTCAATCCTCTTTGGGAGGGAAAAAATCCTTCAGGAGATCCATTTATCAAGATTGAGAACCTGACAGTGCTAATACAGAACTTCATCCAATTGATCCATTTCCTTCCGAACCCCATTTTCTGTAAGATCCCTAGTAGAAATTCCCAATTTACATGATCATAAGCCTTTTCAATATCTAACTTACACATTATGCCAAGTTTTTTCTCCTTTAACCTAGAATCCAAGCATTCATTAGCTATCAAAACGGCATCTGTAATTTGTCTGGTTCTGAGGAATGCCATTTGATGAGAGTCAACTAGTTTGTGCATCACCTTTTTAAGTTTTTTAGTGAGAATTTTGGAGATCATCTTATAGATGTTGCCGATTAAACTAATAGGTCTAAAGTCCCTTAATTCCTTGGCACCATTCTTTTTAAGAATCAAAGTTACATATGTGGCATTGAAGATTTTTTCAAACATCTCCTGAGAGTGAAAATTCTGGATAGTAGCCACAACATCTGACTTAACTACCTCCCAACACTTGATCAAAAAACCCATTGAATACCCATCTGGACCGGGAGCTTTGTCGATTGCACATAGCTTTAAACATTCAAAGATCTCTTTCTCATCAAAGGGACTTTGCAATGCTTGTTGTTCTTCTTCAGTGATAGTACAACAATTATGCATACTGCAAGTGGGTCTCCAGTTTTCAGTTTCTGAGTAAAGCTTGGTGTAGAAATTTGTGATCTCCCTTTTGATAGCTTCTGGTTCTTCAATAGTCTCCCCTTCCACCAACAACTAGTCTCCCCTTCCACCAACAACTGATCAATGTTGTTATTCATTCTATGAGGGTTGGCCATTCTTTGGAAAATTTTTGTATTCCTGTCACCCTGCTTGAGCCATAGAGTCCTGGATCTTTGTCTCCACGTTATTTCTTCCCTTTTAGCATTTTCTTCAAATTCCATGAAAAGATTTGCCCTTTTGATCTTTTGCTCTTCATTCAGACCTCTTAGTTGTTGGATTGCATCCAATTCGGATATTTGATGCAGTATTAAGTTTTTCCTTAACTCCACATTGCCATAATTGCTTTGACTCCATTCTTTCAATCTCCCTTTGAGTGCTTTGAGCTTACATGCAAGAATGTAGTCGGGTCTGCCTTCAAAAATAAAAGAAGTCCACCAGTTTCTAACTCTATCAGTGAAACCTTCGGTCTCTAACACCAATTCTCAAACTTGAAATATGATTTCTTCTGTTCCCATTTACCACATTGTAACACTAGTGGTGTGTGGTCAGAGCAAATTTTGGGTAAAATTTCTTGTTTGATGTTCGTAAAACAATCATTCCATTCTGCAGATACAAGGAACCTATCAATTCTGGATGAGATCTCGTGATTGTCCCCACAAATCCATGTATAAACTCCCCCTATCAGTTGAAGATCCACTAGTTCCATGTCTTCAATAAAATCAGAGAAATTTGTCATCGCTCTGGTGTTTCTTGTGCAATTCCTTTTTTCAGAAAGGAATCTAACTATGTTAAAATCACCTCCTACCACCCAAGGACCAGTGAAAAGACCCCTCACAGCTCCAATTTCCCACCAAACTTTTTGTCTCTCTTTGTTGCAATTTGGAGCATAAACCCCAGTGAAATGCCAAATGTAATCTTGAGTTTGAGATTCAAATCTACATGTTATAGAGTAGGATACAGTAGTAACCACTTCCCCCTTCCAAATCTTGCTATCCCACATCATTAGAATACCCCCCTAGTTCCACTAGCCACATATAAATCTTTCACTCCTCAAAAAGCATGGACGTAAACATGTTTCTCAGCCAATAGGGTATCTCCTATATAAAATTGTCGATATTTTTGACAGCAAACTAGAACTTTGAGCATGTTGTCGAGAACTGTGATTCCTGACGGTGCAAGTGCTCATGGGCAAAAAATCAGATGTGTGGATGAAAACTTTTGGGGTAAGAATTCCCAGCCTCCCTCCACTTTTTCTCAACCTCCTCTTTTAATTTTTTTAACCAAATTAGGGAAATAATTCTCAGCCCTCCAGCTCCGTCTGGCTATGGACTATGGTCTATGGAACACTTTCAGTGGTGGAAGTACTGGAGAATAAAGACCGGACAGTGAGAGGGTTACCTAAAGCATAAATCTTTATCAACCATTTACCCTCCATTGACTGTATTATCTTTTAGGAATACTGTTGAGGGAAGTGTAAGTCTATATCATGCGCAGAGGCAAAATGAAATCAGAAGGTAACAGAATGTTCCACTCTTTTAAGAGCGATTGATCACTTACCCTTGACTTTTTGCCCAACGTGATAGTTGATAGAGTTGCACCGATTCATTCGAGGCATGGCATGCCAGAAGAAGATAATTCCGAGGCTGTACCATCCATGCAAATCTCATGAACAATGCAGAATACACACACATTGCTGCACCACCAGAAGGAAGAGAAGGATGAGGGCCTATATCATTTCAAGTCGACGTTCAATTAAGTACAAATTTTCTACCTGAGGTCATGTTGCCTGATATCATCTCTGGTGGTTTCTGTGTGTCGACCAGTCCCTGCAAAGTACATCAATGCAACTCAGTAGAAAGGCATACCGAAATGACAACTCAGTAGACAATAGCAGAATTTAAATTTTGTAGTGGATAGGCATACCGCAATGACAAATCCCCAGTTGGCTACAGGACCCCAAAAGTGAGTTGTCTTAGGACCAACAGGGCTGTTCAAAAATGCCTTGAATGCAGCCATGTGTGACGAGCTATATGAAATATCCTGCAATTTTTAAATAACAACAATTGAGACGTAAGCCTATGACAATAGTTAGTATTAGATTGAGTATTGCCAGAAGTGTCAAACACTAGATATCCTGTTAATAATTGGATACGACTAATATAGCAGCAGGCAGCAGCCGAGATAACACATAGCGTTCTGAAAGGGGTAAAGCTAAACACATTTACATTTCTGTGACCTGTCAGGAATTAACAATAAGCACTGCGAAACCACCACATCATCATTCACCATCATCACAACTACTACTACGCCTCAATCCTAAGCAAGTTGGGGTCATTGCAAGACCACCACCAATAGACAAAATTTTCAATTTACCAAATACGAGATTGCAGACAATATCATATAGGAATTTCAAGCTTCTACCACTAAGAATGTATCAATCTTTTAGATGCACTATCCAAAGAATCGAGCCTTTTATATTCTTCAATCATGTTCAATAAAGAAAGAAAAAAGCAGCATATGGTGGTATTCGCATTTCCTATAGAACCGCTCCAACCCCAATTTACAACCCACTACATTTCAAATGATATATAGTTTTAGGCAATCTTCAACTTGTAATCAAAACCAAAACCAAAAAGATGCTTTGGTTAGAGGTATGAATTACTCATGCTTCTAATACCCTCAAATTCTCTTACTCACAATCCCACGTGTTTATTCCACTGCTTCTGATTTTCTTTTTGATATAGTATTCCGGTGCTTCTGATTTGAACATAGGGCACAGCTATTTAAGAGAGAGGATATGAAATCATAATATTGGTATAGAGCTATTTATTTTTATTTTTTTGAGAATAAGGTATAGAGCTATTTATGTAAAAGAGAAGAGGCTATTGACTTTCTTATGATTTTCAGGTGAGTTTCTTCTTGGAAGGTAGATTGATTTGTCGAGAGAGTTAAAGAAAATAGCAAAAATGATCTTAATGTGTCATTTAAGGCAAATATCTTGCAAGTAATTAGCTGCTCTTTCACCAGCTCATCCAGCACCTACCACAGTCACTTGAACCCCTTCCCGGTCAAGATCACCACCTAATTAAAAACCACCTCCGCAACCACTAGCTTCCATCTTCAACTCTAGTAAAAGACTAAAATCCTATCCACCACGAACAAGCTACCAACCAAAGAAAGTCCAAAGGACAAGCTTCTATGAAAATACCCTCGTAGTAGTGAACAAGCACCATCTTTAACATAGCAAAACATTCGCAAATTCACAATTTCGCAATCAAAATAAGATTTTATTACTTCAAAACTCCACACACATCGTTGGCTATTTGCATCTATCAATCAATTACTAAACATAGCCTCAATCCTAAACTGTTTAGCGTCCGCTACATCCATTCCACTATATTTGCAAGCCGAAGCTATTTGTACGCCGAAGGGTGGTCAGTTGAACACCCTTCACCGGAAAATTACACTGCGTGTAGAGGTCAAATATTTCTTTTTATACCATCTAGCAGAATTACTGACTTCGCCACTGTAATATTCGGGCTCATTTTATTCTTCCCATTTGCAACCAAGAAACATAAAAATCAAAAATTGAGCAAAAAAATTGTCCCCCTCACCCCCCC
>AWOL01S0048234.1:1948-12013 GCA_000715115.1 Nicotiana otophora
CTAGAAAGTATCTAACATGCTTGCTCGACCGGGTGCACTCGGTTGAGTGTCGGTCATGCTTCCCGAGGTTGGGGCGTGACACCAGCGGAATGGCCACAAAATCGCATGTCGCAGTCATTCCGCAACCATTTTGCAATATCAGAGTCATAATATGGCCAGTAGAGTGGCCATAAAATGATTTCAAAATTCGCCAACTTTCTGCTTCACTTTGCGACGGTTGTTGCTGTCCGCGAAGTGATTCCGCGGTCGCACAATGGACCGTAGAACAGTCATTATTTTCAATATTTTACCTCTAACTCTCCAATGCATTGTACAACCCAATTATTCCATATCTCGATTCATTTTCTACAATTTGTAAAATCATTAGCGTACCTCAGCACCACAAAACCTTAAATCCCTTAGCGAAATTTTTCGGGGCTTTACAATTATAGCCATGTTCTGCTATTTATTGTTCATTCTATGTTCATTTGTGGTTATATGACTTGTTAGGGTGGTTTGTTTTGTTACAGCGATGTTTCGGAATAAATTGGGACACATAGTCCCAAGGCCGGGAGCATAAGTTGAAAAAGTTTACCGTATGTTTGCTTATGAGTAAACGACTCCAAAATGGAGTTTTGATGGTTCCGATAGCTTTGTATGGTGATTTTGAACTTAGGAGTGTGTATGGATACTGATTTTGAGGCCCGCGGGTCGTTTTTGCTTGAATTGACAAAAATTGAAGGTTTGGAAAGTTGAAGGTTTGGAAGTTGAGAAGTTTGACCGAGAGTTGAAATTGGTCTGTTGTGTCATTTCTAACTTGATTTGAGGTCAATCAGAGTTGGTTTGGTGTGTTTCGGCATTTGTTTTACAAGTTGAAAGTTTAATAGTTCATTAGGCTTTAATTAGGGTGAGATTCGTTTTTTCGATGTTGTTTATTGTGATTTGAGGCTTCGACTAAGTTCTTGGTGTGTTTTAGGACCTGTTAGTATGTTTGGATAGGGTCTCGCGGGCCTCAGGTGTGATTCAGATCATGTTTGGCTCATTTTGGACTTGTTGGAATGTCATAATCGCTGTATCTATTTTTCTTACACAATACACCTGTTCTAGATTATGTGTTTTTAAAGTGAAATTTGGGGATTTTGGACTAGGGATTGGAGAGTAAGATTTGGGGATTTGAGGAGGCACCCGTACTGTGCTGAGTGATTGTGTGTGATGAGTGGGAGTTTACGACAGACANAGTAAGGTGCTGAGTGATTGTGTGTGATGAGTGGGAGTTTACGACAGACAGATTGAGTACTCTGAGAGTGTGAGTACCTGGGATTATCACTGTGATGCATTACATTTAACATGCGTATTTGACATGTAGGCATTGAGATGTAACATTCCTCAAGCTAGCGGAAATTGTTGAACTTGAAAGCATGCCTAAATTTATGTACTATGCACAAGCTGAATATGGAAGTTCTATGAGTCATTACTATCATTATCTTATTATATCTCTGTTGTCATTAATTTGATTCAAACTTTATCTTTCTGAGCTCGCACTGCTTTCAGCCCAAGGTTAGTTCTAATAGTTACTGAGTACATTGGGTCGGTTGTACTCATACTACACTTTGTACTTCATGTACAGATCCAGGTACATATGGACACGGTGGTTGCTAGAGTGGTGATAGTACATGTTTGGAGACTTGAGGTAGTTGCAATGACGCCCACCGACCCCGACTCTCCTTCTTCTCATTTTATTTCAGTGTTGGTCTATTTCCTCACACTGTTGTACTAGAGCTTTAGACTATGTTGACATTAGTAGCTCATGTACTCAGTGACTCCAGGATTTTGGGATTTTTTGTAGTTGAGTTGTAGTCGTTTTTATCAGTTATTTATGAAACTTTCCACTTTTGAACTTATTAAACTATGTTTTTTTAACTCAATGCGTAGTTGTTATGTGATTATCGGCTTACCTAGTAATGTGTTAGGCACCATCACGATAGGTTGGGATTTTTGGTCATGACAAGTTTGTATTAGAGCACTAGGTTACTTAGGTCTCATGTGTCATGAACATGTTTAATATAGTCTTGCAGATCAGTACAGAGACGTCTATACTTATCTTCCAGAGTCTATCAAACCATTAGGAAACTTCACTTTATTGTATTGTTGTCGTGTAGATTTATTGATTTTGAAAACTAAACTTCTATTATTCTATTCTCTCACAGATGGTGAGTACACATGCAACCGAGTCCGACAAACGGCCACCAATACCGCCAGCTAGGGTCGCGAGAGACTGGGGCCATGATAGAGTCCTAGGTGAGGCTTGTAGTTGTGCCCATTGTGATTCCAGACCTTTAGGATGATTTGGCCAGATATTGATTGTTCCAGTCGCACCAGCCACTTCTCAGGCCGGGAGTTGTGCTCAGACTCCCGCTGCCCGTATTCCCGAGCAGTTCATGGATTCCAGACACTGGGGGTACTAGCAGCCCAGCCAGTTGTAGCTACTCGGGACCAGGTTGGCCCACCTATGAGTGATGAGGAATAGAACATATTATAGTGGTTTGGGAGGCTTAAGCCTCCAAAGTTCAGTGGGACCAAGTCAGAGGATGCTCGGGATTTTATAGACAGGTGTCAGCGGATCCTTCACACGGTAGGTATTTTTGAGACCACTGGAGTTTCATTCACTACTTTTCAGCTAGTGGGGGCAACCTACAGATAGTGGGAGGCCTATGGGTTGATCAAGCCAGCTGGTGCGGCACCACTTACGTTGCATGAGTTCTCAGTTCTCTTCTTATAGAAGCTTTTCCACTAACTCGCAAAGAGGAGTTGCGTAGGAAGTTTGAACAGCCACACCAAAATGGTATGTCAGTGACCTAGTATGAGATAAGATTTTCAGGAGGTTCATTGATGGCCTCAACTATGGACTGCGCTTCGTCATGACTTGGGAGACTGTGTCAGGTGTGAGGTTTTATGATATGGTTGATACTGCTAGACGCCTAGAGCAGGTTCATATTCAGGAGCCTGAGGAGTAATCTCTCGTGGGCCCGTCCGGTTTATCGTGGTGCATCAGCTAGCCATGGTTCATACAGTGCTCATCCGAGTCAGTAATCTCCCAGTTCCCTCTCACCTTAGAGTTCATCCAGTGCTCCATCAGTTAAGGGTTCATTTGTACTAGGTCTTTATAGTAGTTATTCTGGTTCTCCGTGTCCGATTCAGTCCCTACCGGCATTGACTGATCGGAGTTGCTTTGAGTGTGGAGAGCTTGGACATATGAGGAGGTATTATCCCCATTTTTTGGGATGTCCAGTTCAGTTGAGGGGTCAGTATATGACTTCCACAACAGTTACTTCACCACCTGCTCAGCCAGCTCGTGGTGGGGTTCAGGCAGCTAGATGTCTCCCTAGAGGGGGAGGCCAATCAGCTGGTGGTCAAGCTAGATGCTATGCTTTTCCCGCTAGGCCAGAGGCTGTTGCTTCAGACGCAATGATTACAAGTATTGTTTTAGTGTGCCACAAGGATGATTCAATATTATTTGCCTCTGGTGCCATTTATTCATATGTTTCATCATATTTTGCTCGTTATTTGGATATACCACGTGATTGCCTAGTTTCACATATTTATGTATCTAATCTGGTGGGTGATTATATTGTTGTGTACCGTGTATATCGGTCATATATGGTGAGTATTGGGGGATTAAAAATGAGATTTGATCTCTTACTGCTTAGAATGGTTAATTTTGACGTGATTCTAGGCATGGATTGGTTGTCACCGTGTAATTCTATTATGGATTGTCACACTAAGACCATTCTGCTGGCGATGCCAAGATCGCCTAGGATTGAGTGGAAACTTGATGCCAGGATCGCCTCTGTATTGCATGGCACCAGTAGAGTTGAAGGTATTGGAAGATCAACTTCAGGAGCTTCTTGATAAGGGGTTCATTAAGCCTAGTGTGTCACCATAGGGTGCACCAGTTCTATTTGTGAAGAAGAAGGATGGTACTATGTAGATGTGCATTGATTATAGGCAGTTGAACAAAGTTACAATTAAGAACAAGTATCCTTTGCCGTGTATTAATGACTTATTTAACCATCTTTAGGGATGTAGAGTGTTCTCTAAGATTGATTTGAGGTCTAGGTATCACCAGTTGAAGATTCGGGACTTTGATATTTTGAAGACGACATTTAGGACTAGCTATGGTTACTACGAGTTCCTTGTGATGTCATTTGGTCTAATAACTGATCCAGCAACATTCATGCATCTGGTGCACAGTGTATTCCAACAATATCTTGATTTGTTTGTCATAGTATTCAATGATGATATACTGGTGTACTCTCGTAACTAAGAGGAGCATGGACATCATCTGAGGATTGTACTACAGATATTGAGGGAGAAGAAACTTTATGCTAAATTTTCCGATTGTGAGTTTTGGCTGGGTTCTATAGTGTTCGTGGGGAACGTGGTGTCCAGTGAGNTATCATATTTTGCTCGTTATTTGGATATACCACGTGATTGCCTAGTTTCACATATTTATGTATCTAATCTGGTGGGTGATTGTATTATTGTGTACCGTGTATATCGGTCATATATGGTGAGTATTGGGGGATTAAAAATGAGATTTGATCTCTTACTGCTTAGTATGGTTAATGTTTACGTGATTCTAGGCATGGATTGGTTGTCACCATGTAATTCTATTATGGATTGGCACACTAAGACCATTCTGCTGGCGATGCCAGGATCGCTTAAGATTGAGTGGAAACTCGATGCCAGGATCGCCTCTGTATTGCATGGCACCACCAGAGTTGAAGGTATTGGAAGAGCAACTTCAGGAGCTTCTTGATAAGGGGTTCATTAAGCCTAGTGTGTCACCATAGGGTGCACCAGTTCTATTTGTGAAGAAGAAGGATGGTACTATGCAGATGTGCATTGATTATAGGCAGTTGAACAAAGTTACAATTAAGAAAAAGTATCCTTTGCCGTGTATTAATGACTTATTTAACCATCTTTAGGGATGTACAATGTTCTCTAAGATTGATTTGAGGTCTAGGTATCACCAGTTGAAGATTCGGGACTTTGATATTTTGAAGACGACATTTAGGACTCGCTATGGTCACTACGAGTTCCTTGTGATGTCATTTGGTCTAATAACTGATCCAGCAGCATTCATGCATCTAGTGCACAGTGTATTCCAATAATATCTTGATTTGTTTGTCATAGTATTCAATGATGATATACTGGTGTACTCTCGTAACTAAGAGGAGCATGGACAGCATCTGCGGATTGTACTACAGATATTGAGGGAGAAGAAGCTTTATGCTAAATTCTCCGATTGTGAGTTTTGGCTGGGTTCTATAGTGTTCGTGGGGAACGTGGTGTCCAGTGAGGCGATCAAGGTAGATCAAAAGTAGATTGAGACAATCCAGAGTTGGCCCAGACCGTCTTAAGCTATTAAGATTCGGAGTTTTCCTGGCTTAGCCGAATATTATCACCGATTTGTGGAGGTTTCTCGTCCATTGCTGCGCTTTTGACTATGTTGACCCGGAAAGGTGCCCCATTAAGGTGGTTTGATGAGTATGATGAGGCTTTTCAGAAGTTCAAAATTTCCTTGACCACAACTCCAATTCTATTTTTGACGTCAGTATTTGGTTCATATACAGTGTATTGTGATGCTTCTAAAATTGATATTAGGTGTTTCTAGATGAAGGAGGGTAGAGTAATTGCTTATGCTTCATGCCAATTGAAGCCCCATGAGAAGAACTACCTCGTTGATGATTTAGAGTTTGCAGCCACTGTCCATGCATTGAAGATTTGGAGGCATTATTTCTACAGTGTCTGTTGTGAGGTACTTAAAGATCATCGGAGTTTACAACACTTGTTCAAGCGAAAGGATCAAAACTTGAGGTAGTGAAGATGAGTGGAGCTATTAAAAGACTATGATATTACCATTTTCTATCATCTCGGGAAGGCCAAAGTGGTGGATGATGCCTTGAGTAGAAAGGCGGTGAGTCTGGGTAGCCTTGCATATATTCTTGTTGGTGATAGACTACTTGTATCAATAATTTAGGTCTTGGCCAATCAGTTCGTGAGGTTAGACGATTCGGAGCCTAGGCGAGTTCTAGCATGCGTGGCTTCTCGTTCTTCTTTATATGATCACATCAGAAAGAGTCAATATGACGACCCCCATTTGTTTGTCCATGTAGACACGGTTTAGCACGGTGATGCCAAGGAGGTTTCTACTGGAGATGATGGGGTGTTGCGGATGTAGGGTCTGATTAATGTGCCCAATGTGGATATGTTACGTGAAGTAATTCTTTATGAGGCCCACATGTCATGGTATTCCATTCATCCGGGTGCCACGAAGATGTATCAAGACTTGGGGCAGAAATATTGGTGGAGAATGAAGAAAGATATAGTGGAGTTTGTAGTTTGGTGCTTTAACTTTTAGCAGGTGATGTACGAGCATTAAAGGCCTGGCGGTTTGCTTCAAAGGCTTGAGATTGTTGGGCTCCCACAGACCTTGACAAAATTCGATGTTACTTGGATGATTATGGACCGTTTGACTGAGTTTACACATTTCATTCCGGTGGTGACTACCTATTCTTTTTAGCTGTTGGCTGAGATCTATATCCGCGAGATTGTTCTTGTTCACGGTGTGCCGATGTCCATTATTTTTTATATAGGCACATAGTGCACATTGCAGTTTTGGAGAGTAGTGTAGTGAGAGTTTGGCACACGAGTTGCGTTGAGTACAACATTCCACCCTCAGACGGACGGAGAGTCTGAGCACACCTTTTAGATATTGGAAGATACGCTATGCTCTTGTATTATGGGGTTCGGGGGCTGTTTGGATCAGTTTCTACTTCTTGCAGAGTTTTCCTACAACAACAACTACCAATTGAGTATTTAGATAGCTCCTTATGAGGCCTTATATGGGATGCAATGTCGATCTCCACTTGGGTTGTTTGTGCCGGAGAGGCTAGGTTGTTAGGCACGAATCTCGTTAAGGATGCGTTGGAAATGGTCAAGTTGATTTAGGATCGGCTTCGCACGGCACAATATAGACGGAAGAGGTACGCTAATCGCAAGGTTCGTGATGTTGCTTATATGGTGGGAGAGAAGGTATTACTCAGTTTTTAACCCATGAAGGGTGTTATGATGATAGGGAAGAAGGGAAAGTTGAGCCCTCGGCATATTGGCCTTTTTGAGGTGCTTGAAAGGATTGGGGAGGAGGCCTACAAGCTTGAATTGATGTCTAGTCTATCGATTGTTCACCCAGTATTTTATGTTTTCATGCTCCATAAGTATTACGGTGATCCCTCTCATGTTTTGGACTTCAGAATGGTTCAGTTAGATCGAGATTTGACTTATGATGTGGAGCTGATGGCCATATTTGGATCAGTAGGTTTAAAAGTTGAGATCAAAGAATATAGCTTCAGTAAAAGTATAGTGGAGAAGTCATCCAGTCGAGGAGGCTACTTGGGATACCGAACAGGAGATGCGGAGCAGCTATCCACACCTATTTGAGACCCCATGTAAGCTTCTAGACCCGTTTGAGGACGAAAGTTGTTTTAAGAAGGGGGATTGTAATGACCCGGTTGGTCGTTTTGAGTATTGTAGCTCGTTCCCCATTTATTGCTTATTCTATGTTCATTTGTGGTTATGTGACTTGATAGGGTAGTTGGTTTGGTTCTAGGGATCTTTCAGAATGAATTAGGACACATAGTTCCAAGGTTAGAAGCTAAAGTTGAAAGACTTGGCTGGATGTTGACTTATGAGTAAACGACTCCAAAATGGAGTTTTGATGGTTCTGATAGCTTCATATGGTGATTTTTGGACTGAGGAGTATGTCTGGATATTGATTTGGAGGACCATAGGTTGTTTTGGCTTGAATTGGCGAAAGTTAGAATGTTGAAGGTTTGGAAAGTTGAGAAATTTGACCGAGAGTTGATATTGTTCATACCAAGCTCGGATTTAGGATTCAGGCATTAGACTAGGTCAGTTGTGTCATTTTTGACTTGTGTGCAAAATTAGAGGTCAATCGGAGTTAGTTTGGTGTGTTTCAGCATTGGTTTTCGAAGTTAGAAGTTTAATAGTTCATTAGGCTTGAATTGGTGTGAGATTAGTATTTTCGATGTTGTCTAATGTGATTTTAGGCATCGACTAAGTTTGTGCCATATTTTAGGACCCGTTGGTATCTTTGGATGAGGTCTCGGGGGCTTCGGGTGTGATTTGGATCATCTTCGGCTCATTTTTGACTTGTTGGACTACTGTAATTGTTGTATCTGGTTTCCTTATACGCGTTCGCGAAGGAGGGATCGCAATCGTAAAGAGTATTTGAACGGCTTGTGAAAATTGTACTTTGCGTTTAGGAGAACTGGGACGTGTTCGCGACTGTTCTGGGAGTTGGGCATCATGAACACATGTAGAAGGTAGCATTAGCGAAGAAGGGAGGTAAGGCCTACGGCAGTAGGTGATTTGCTTATCGTGATCGCGTGGTCAGGACCGCAATCATGAAGATAAGTTGTCTTAGTCATCGCATTCATGACTAGGATGTCGCGTTCGCATAAAAGGGATTTGGCAGCTCAGTATATTTGTGCTTCGCGGATGCGAGGCAATTTCGCATTCGCAAAGAAGAGCAACTAGGCAGATTATTTAAAATCCCAAATCGTGGGTTAGAGTATTATTTCATATTTTGACTTGTGGAGCTCGTCTAGGGGCAATTGTTTTGAAGGATTTCACTACAAATCAAGAAGTAAGAAACTTTTGATCACTGTTGTCCAATTATATTGAATACCCATTGATTTTTACACCTAGATTATGTGTTTTAAAGGTAAAATTNTTACACCTAGATTATGTGTTTAAAATGTGAAATTTTGGGGGTTTTGGACTGGAGAGTATGATTTACGGATTTGACGGTCGATTTGTGGTTGAAATTGGATGATTTTTGTATGGTTGGACTCGTTATTGAATGGGTGTTCTGATTTTGTGTATTTTATCAGGTTCGAGGTATGAGCGAGGGGTTGAATTTCTTGTGTTGACTTTTTGAATTTGGTTAAAGAATCGAGCTTTATCTTATAGAATCGATTCCTATAGCTTGTATTGATTATATTAAGTTATTTGTGGCTAGATTCGAGTCGTTCAGAGGCTGAATCCCGGGGCAAGGGTTTGTTGGAGCATTGAGGTAAGTAACACTTCTAAACTTGGTACCGACTGTATGAATCCTTGGAATACGTGATATATAGTTGATGTTGGGGTGATGCACATGCTAGGTGACGAGTGTGTGGGCGTGCACTATGCTAATTATAATCTAATGTTGGGACCCACTGAGGTCATTTCTGCTGTTGAGTTATTTGATTAAGTTGCAATTATGTACTCAGTCATATTTACTCATTTGCCTATCATATCTCAGTCTCTCCCATCATTTACGGTTACATCATGGTATCATAATTTGGGNNGATTATGGATTGAGTTGCACGTCGCAGTAGGCCCTATTGGCTTATTCATTATTATGGATCAAGTTGCACGCCGCATCAAGCCTTATAGGCTTTATATTAGTGCTTGGGTAGGATTCTACCCGGAGTCAGACATACCTGCAGTGAGCGCAGGCACCGTACAATGCTATGTGATTGTGTGTGATGAGTGGGAGTTTGAGACAGATTGAGTACTCTGAGAGTTTGAGTACCTGGGATTATCAATGTGACGCCTTTCATTTGACCTGCATTTTTGACATGTAGGCATAGAGATATAACATTCCTCTTGCTAGCGGTACATGGCATATTTTTTTAGTGTTGAGCTTAAATTGTTGAACTTGAAGACATGCCTAAATTTATGTACTGTGTACAAGAGGAATATGGAAGTTCTATATCTTTCTGAGCTCATCACTACATTCAGCCCAAGGTTAGTCATATTACTTACTGAGTACATTGGGTCGGTTGAACTCATACTACACTTTGCACTTCTAGATCCAGGTACATTTGGACGTGGTGGTTGCTACATTAGTGATAGTACTTGTTCGGAGACCTCGGGGTAGCTGCAATGATGCCTCAGACCTTGACTCTCCTTTCTTTCATTTTATTTCAGTACTGTTCTACTTTCTCAGACAGTTGT
>AWOL01S0048240.1:1763-26107 GCA_000715115.1 Nicotiana otophora
CTAACCCAACCCGTTAGGTAAGCCAATTTTCATCTATCCAATTCCAATGAAATTAATTAAAAGAAAATATCTAAAACCAATACATCTCCCCAAGAACTGGTAGTACAAATCATGAGCTTCTAAGAATAGAGTGTACAAAGCAGAAATGAAATAAATACATAGTCTGTTTGAATAATACATAAACAGAGCTTTTATAAATCTAAGGCTACCCTGAACAAGAGGCAGCTACAATAGGAACACAGGTACATCTTCAGATCCCGCAACCATCGAGCACAGCAACAACAATAGCCAACATCTGCATGCGACACCTCTCACGCGTTCGCGATGCACACACAGACCATACCTTCGCGTTCACGTCCTCCCCTTCGTGAACGCGAAGAACAAAACCTCACACTCAAAAAACATTCTTTGCGAACGCGAGGGCCCACTCGCGAACGTCAAAGAGAAAATCAGAAAAATGCAGCAACAAATATCAGCAATCTCACCAAGGCCAAAAATGATCCGTTAACCCCCTGGAACTCACCCGAGCCCCTCGGGACCTCAATCAAATATACCGACAAGTCCTAAAACATCATACGGACTTAGTCGAACCCTCAAATCACCTCAAGCAACGCTAAAACCATGAATTACATCCCAATTCAAGCCTAATAAACTTTGAAATTTGTAGTTTCTACAAACGACTCCGGAACCTATCAATTCACATTCGATTGACTTCAAATTTTGCACACAAGTCATAAATGACATAACGGAGGTATTCAAATTTTCAGAATCAGATTCCGACCCCGATATCAAAAAGTCAACTCCCGGTCAAACTTCCTAAAAATTCAACTTTCGGCATTTCAAGCCTAATTCCACTACAGACCTCCAAATAATTTTCCGGACACGCTCCTAAGTCCAAAATCACCATACGGAGCTATTGGAATCATCAGAATTAAATTCCGAGGTCGTTTACACATAAGTCGACATCCGGTCACTATTTTAACTTAAGCTTTAAACCTTGGAACTAAGTGTTCCGATTCATGCCAAAACCTCACCGGACCTGAATAATTGCCCCGGCAAGTCACACAACAACTGTAAAGCCCAATTTGAGCAGTAAATGGGGAAACATGGTTGTAGTACTCAAAACGACTGGTTGGGTCGTTACAAAATGAAGATAGATTCGTGGAATAAGATCAAAACCAAGGGTAGAATACTTACCCCAATCCTTGTGATGAAATTTGCTCCAACAATCGCCTTTATCCGAGTCCCACATCTCTAAATATGATAAAATAACCAAAAACCTCGATTTATAGGTTCTGCCCAGCGATTTCCGCATTTGCGGACAATTCGTCGCACCTGCGACCACCGCTTTTGCGGAAACCATATCGCATCTGTGATGCCCAGCTCCCCTTCACGCTTCTGTGACGCATCTGTCGCTTCTACGACCATCACACCTGCGCAAACCAGCTGCAGGTGCGATCACACCAGAACCAGCAACTAGCAAAAATCCAAAAATGCAATGAAATGATCCGAGCCTCGTCCGAAACTCACCCGAGTACCTCGGGACCCCGTCCAAACATACCAACAAGTCGCATAACATAACACAGACCTACTCGAGGCCTCAAAACACACATAAAAACATCGGAACGATGAATCACACTTCAATTCGAATTCAATGAACTTTGAAATTTCAAACTTCCATAACCGATGCCGAAACCCATCAAATCACGTCCGATTGACCCCAAATTTTGCACACAAGTCACATTTGACATTATGGACCTACTCCCACTTCCAGAATGAAAATCTGACCCCGATATCAAAAAGTCCACTCCCGGTCAAACTTTTTCAAAATTTCAACTTTCGCCATTTCGAGCCAAATTCAACTGCGGACCTCTGAATCACAATCCGGACGTGCTCCTAAGTCCAAAATTATCCAACGGAGCTAATGGAACAATCAAAACTCTGTTCCGGGTTCAAATTCAGAAAAAGTCAAAATTGGTCAACTCTTTCAAATTTAAAGCTTTTAGCTGATAATCATTCTTTCAATTCAATTTTGAATAACCTGAAAACCAAAACCGATGATTCACATAAGTTATAATACCTCATACGGAGCTACTCATGTCCTCAAACAACCGAGCGAGGTGTAAATGCTCAAAATGACAGGTCGAGTCGTTACATCCCCCTCCCCCCCCCACTTAAACATTCGTTCGTCCTCGAACGTGCCAAGAGTTGTTCCAAAAGCCATCAAATCGTCGTGTATCCTTACCATACACATACCCGTGGGTTATCCCATGTCACCCTATCCTATACAGGTCCGATAACACAATATAACTGAAATTTCTCAATTCAACCTAGCCCACAAGCCTTAGAATCCAATTTCCAACATCCGGAATTACTTATAAAATCTGAATCTCGCAACCTACTCATTGTATAAGTCTAAACAAAATGTACCAAAAGCCATAGCCATAACTCAAATACTCAAAACGCAAATACCATATAGCTCCAATGCTCGAAGCAAAGATTTCTAATCACAGTAGCTGCTCAAATCAACCCAATACCGGTAACAACCACATATCAAACAAAGCCTCGTTCTAAACCTTCGTACACTGCCAATGATGAAAGAAATATGCAGAACTCATAACCCTTCATCAGATCAACAAGTCATGGTACTTCATCTCCTTTGACAAGAACTATAGTAAATTTCTAAGCCAACTTTCGATATCATCCTTCCAACTATGCTAACATCAATTCTGATAGTATCCATTCTAGGTACAATGACCTCATCTCATCAAATACCAGCTACTCTACTGACATGCCACACCAATACTATCTAAAGCCACAACCCGTGCAATCCGTGCACCAATAAGCAACATTCCAGATGTACTCAATCACGAAAATGACTCAAACAAGAGAACCGTCCCGCAAGCTTGACGGGTACCACCCCGACGCAATGGTAAGAATCCATCACACACCATAGAACCATAACACATGAATCTAACACCAAGGATCATATCTCAACATAACTCCGCCGTAATGCGCGACTCCATCCAAACACTGATCCATATGAAATACCTCAGCCACTATGCTCAAAATCAATAACCACGCGCAGTCCGACATCAAGTACTCAAAGTGAATTACCATAACCACGGAGAAGCAGATGACACAATGCCACGCAAAACCCGAAAGAACATAACCCATACGTCATCAATCATGCAATACCCAATTACTCATCTCGCTCGAATTCCGCTATAAAGCCCAAATAGAACCGCACCAGGTGTGCTTATAACCAACGGATCACAACTCCTCGTAACATAGAAAAGTAACTCACAGATCATTTTCGACCACGAATAAGTTCAACAACAACTGAATGGTACTTCTCTCAACAATAGCAGTATGGAGCCAACCAATCCAGCTCGGTGTAGAATACACATCCTAATTGGGCCTACCAATGGACCCTCAAATCAACTTCGGCCACCCACAAATAGATAAATAACCCTCCGAAAGCCCACAATGACTGAATTATAACACATACTATCATCTGGCTAGCGTCGGCCACGACTTCACAGTCCACAACCATGAAACAGTCTGCTCCTGAGGACTCCCAGTCTCCAAATCCATAGAACACACTAATCACCATTTCTGATTCCATCTCCACCGCCCGAATGTCTAACACATCTCTCATACACGATCATCTCACGAGGAATACTTCTAAAATTCTTCCGTGCCACCTAGACAAATTTGAATATCAGCAGTCGATCAACTAGAAAAGTGCCGCAATACCAATGAAGTATCCATAAATCAAAACACATTGCCCCTTCGGAAATATATACTCTCATCAGGCCATACCGAATAGTAATATCATTTACCTAGTCATTTGAAATTGTCCATGCTGCCTACGGATTTATACCCTTCTCTTCCAAACTGACTCGTGACCTTGCACATGCAAATCTCAATCCCACACAACACACCGCATCATAATCAACTCTGAGTCATAACAGAATACATACCCGATCGGTCAGAAGCCTTCCATTTGATCTCATCCCAGAGAAAATCCCAATACGCAACATATTCCTCACGCCGGTAAGAAATATACTCCTCGAACCGTAGTAAAAACCATTGAGAACTCTTCGAAACCCATTTGCACACAACCAAGCTATCAGAACTGAATCTCTCTAACTCAACCGGCCACACATGTCACCAAATCCCAAGAGCATTGCCACGAGACACCTGTGGAGACTAGCCATATCATAAGTGCCTAAAGAACCGATTATATCCATTATTGTGCTGATCCAACCTACTACCAAGCTGTCCTAATTCTCCAAATCCTTTCCAAATTGCCTTCAAATTGATACTTCTCCTTGCTAGAACACCACGATCCTTAACCAAAATTCACCACACAAGAGACCCTAGTATAAAACCACAATGCCCTTAAGGCCCATAAGTCGTTGACTTCCCTCTTAAGCACCGCAAGGCACCACAACCGAGACACCCACTCTAAAGAGACCTTATGTGAACCTAAAATTGTTTCCTTCACCTTCTTGATATTGAAATGCACAATCCACAATGATATAAAATGCCACAAGTCTCGACATCATCTAATGCACCTCCCAGTTTCTAACTATATATAAATCTTGAAAATTTCAAATCGCTATATATAAATCTTGAATCCATTAGAAACATTCTCGAGAGTCATCCACTCTGCTCAAATCTCAATTGCATCACCCCAAGCAGGCCAAACGACTGGTGCCCCATTGGCACGACGATACCCAAAGGAGTAACCCCACCTTAATGCGACCAAGCAAATTCCTACTCCATGCACACTACATCTTTCACGACTAACCACTAAATCATTCCCTAATAACCATATACCCATAGAGTGTTATACAACCCGTATCTAGAAATTCCCTTACTCGAGTCATCCTCAATCTCAACCCCTGCAGTCATAGCTGATTCACCAGTATACCTCAAATTAAAACTAATACAACACATAATCGTGTAATCAGCTTGTCGATAGTAGACTCCCCCACTTGGCTCAAATCCATAGATCAAAACACATAACTCACAATGCCCATACTCTATTACTGCCATAATACCGCAGTGAGATTCAACCAAATCCTTCATGAGCTCCTGTAACGCAAACCATCTAATACTTCACATTATCAGCAAATCTCGCATTCACCCTTGTAATAGTCAAGCCAACTTCCACAAGCGATTCGAACTCAAATTGCAACATATATCATTTACTGGTAAAAGAGAATTCTCTACAAAATATCATAAGGACCACACAACCTCAGGACACCTCGCAGGAGATATTCCACCTGCTCTGCCTCAAACTGACATCTCTCTATACCCTTCCACAGTCACGACTACTATGCAATCACTTAATGCTCTTGATTCTGAACTCATCAACAAGACATAAGAATCTACTTCATTCCACAACTAAACAATATGAGAGATCCCTCAATACACCCGTAACTCGAGACCATACGCCAATTAAAGACAGAAAGCAGGTACCCAATAGTCCTTTCTACATCTCAAGTAAACTTTTCTCGCCGCATTCGAATAATCTGAACACATCCCTCAGTCACATCATACTCACCACATAGTCATCCAATCACAAATTTCACTCATAGGGACACCATCGGACATATAAGTCCTAAAAGCACGTGCTCACACAATCGAAATCTCCGTGCTCAAGCTACAGTCAAAACACGGCCTCAAGTCCTCCAGACTGGCCCTTCATCAGCACATAGAAATCACATTTTGCACCTCATCCATGGAATTATAAGCCGCCGGCGCACAGCCGATACCGAGCGCTCACATGCGCATACGAATGCGTGAAAGGAATTCAAAGAGTTACGTTTCAAGCTGAATCAATATCACACGATAAGGAAGAAATATGGGAAGTATATCCTAAATGTCCTGTAGCCTCTCAAAGATAGGTATGGACGTCATCATACCGAATCCGCAAGACTCTACTATACACTTGCTCATGACTTGTAGAACCTATGAACCTACAGCTCTGATACCACCTTAAAATCCGACTAGTCATGATGGCACCTAACCCAACCCGCTAGGTAATCCAATTAACCACTAACCAATTCCAATAATAATTAATAAAGTAATTAAGTAAAGAAATATCTGAATATAATACATTCCCCAAGAACTAGTAGTATAAATCATGAGCTTCTAAAAATAGAGTTTACAAAGCGAAAATGAAATAAATACATAGTCTGTTTGAATAGCACATAAACAGAGGCAGCTACAACCGGGATGCAGGTACATCTTCAAATCCAACTCCCATCGAACACAGCAGCATCAGCAGCCAACATCTGCACGCAAGGTGCAGAAGTGTAGTATGAGTACAGCCGACCCCATGTACTCAATAAGTAACAAACCTAACCTTAGGTTGAAAGTAGTGACGAGCTAACACAAGGTCGGGTCCAATGCCAATATCCCACAACAATTCATAATAGCATTATACAAGTAAGAAAAGGTGTATCTCAGAAGTAAAATGTTTAACTCATTCACAGTTCTAGAAAATAATCATGCTTTTCAAGTATCTTAGTGAAAAAACCCAAATCTTTTACCGAAAATGCCAAAAATACGAATAAGTTTGAAAATTGTAATTTTTCCAAATATCCTTTCCACAATAAATAAGATGTTTCATTTTCTTTCCAGATAGCAAGTGTGAAATACCTCTCTATGCCCACATATCAATGTGTGTAAAAAAAAGTCATGAATGACGTAATACCGTACATCATGAGGAAAAATGCATATATATGCTTGTATGTCACGTGTGCATGCAAATGCCATGTATCTTAGAAATAAATCATGTACTCACACTCTCAGAGTACTCAATCTCATTGTCTCACGCTTTCCACTCATCATGCTCAACCACTCGGTACTATATATGGCCTATATAGCCCAGGGAAGATCTATCCCGGAATATATACATCACTGACCATCAGTCACTCAGTACTGAGGAAGGCCAATTCGGCCTCATGGAGAAGATCCATCTCCGAGTATATAAATGTTTCGGACAAGATCCATCCCTCAATATAATCAATCGCGCTCACTGGGTGTGTGTACAAACTACAGAGGGGCTCTTACAGCCCAAGCGCTATCATGAGCCAAATCTAGGCATAAATCAATATAGCATGCTGCGGCGTGCATCCCGATCCCATAACTGTCACTCATAATCAGGCTCTCGGCATCACTCAGTCATCAATCTCTCCAATCTCACTCACAGGCTCACAATATCATGAAACTAGCCCGACAACAATGATATGATGTATCAATAAATAACAACTGAAACTGAGATATAATATGAATGAGTACGAAATATCAGTGAAATCGGTGAAATGACAGCAAGAAACGACCACTATGGGTCCAAACAGTATCGGCATAAAGCCTAAACATGATATCTAGCATGATTGGCAGCTCAATTACATTATCACATGGTGAAAACATAGATATCAACAAAATAGGACCACTATACAGTGCCATAGAAACAACAGAGTCCTAATTCACATGGTGCACGCCCACACGCCTGTCACCTAGCATGTGCATCACCACAATACCAATCACATAACATATATTTCAGGGTTTTATACCCTCAACACTAAGATTAGAAGAGTTACTTACCTCGAACAAGCCAAATCCAACACCGAGCAAGCCAAACGATGCTCCAAAATGCCAACCCGCGCGTTATGACCTCCGAACGACTCAAAAATTAACCAAAAACAACTCAAATACATCAAACAATGCTAAAGGAACCAATCCTGATTGAAAAGATTAAATGTTGAATCAAAATCCCAAATTCGGCCAAAAGCCCAACCTGGCCTTACACCTCGGAACCCGGCAAAATTTAAAAAATCCAACAACCCATTCAATTACGACTCCAACCATACTAGTTTCACTCAAATCCGACTCCAATTCGATGTTCAAAACTCAAAAATTCATATTATGAAACTTTAGGCCAAAACCCCCAATTTCCTCATTAAATTCATCAACCGATTGCTAAAAATGAAGATAGATTCGTGGAATAAGATCAAAACCAAGTGTAGAATACTTACCCCAATCCTTGTGATGAAATTTGCTCCAACAATCGCTTCAATCCGAATCCCACATCTCAAAATATGATAAAAGAACCAAAAACCCCGATTTATAGGTTCTCCCCAGCGATTTCCGCATTTGCGGACAATTCATCGCACCTGCGACCACCACTTTTGCGGAAAAAATATCGCATCTGCGAAAAATGGCCTTGCCCAGCAACCCCCGCACCTTCGGTATTGAAGTCGCTTCTGTAATCGCGCTTCTGCGCACTTGAACTGCATCTGCGGTTGCGCAGGTGCGTCCAAGCACCCCCACCTCCGATTCTCACGCCCAGCTCCCCTTCACGCTTCTGCGACGCATCTGTCGCTTCTGCAACCATCGCACCTGCGCAAACCAGTCGCAGGTGCTATCACACTAGAACCAGCAGCTAGCAAAAATCCAAAAATGCAATGAAATGATCCGAGCCTCATCCGAAACACACCCGAGCCCCTCGGGACCCCGTCCAAACATACCAACAAGTTCCATAACATAACACGGACCTACTCGAGGCATCAAAACAAAAATAACAGCATCAGAACGACAAATCACACTTCAATTCGAATTCAATGAACTTTGAAATTTCAAACTTCCATAGCTGATGTCGAAACCCAACAAATCACGTCCGATTGTCCTCAAATTTTGCACACAAGTCACATTTGACATTACGGACCTACTCCCACTTCCGGAATCGAAATCCTACCTCGATATCAAAAAGTCCACTCCCGGTCAAACTTTTCCAAAATTTCAACTTTCGCCATTTCGAGCCAAATTCAACTACGGACCTCCGAATCACAATTTGGACGCGCTCCTAAGTCCGAAATCACCCGACATAGCTAATGGAACAATCCAAACTCCGTTTTGGGTTCAAATTCACAAAAAGTCAAACTTGATCAACTCTTTCAAATTTAAAGCTTTTAGTTGATAATCATTCTTTCAATTTAAATACGAATAACCTGAAAACCAAAACCGACGATTCACATAAGTCATAATACCTCATACGGAGCTACTTATGTCCTCAAACAACCGAGCGAAGTGTAAATGCTCAAAACGACCGGTCGGGTCGTTACAGTTATAAAGCTAGAGAATAGAAGTTCTGCAACTATTCAAGGAATTAGGTTTAACTATATTTCTGAGGAAGTTAGTAACGTTGTAAAAGAAATGTAGTGTAGGGAGAATCATTCACATTACCAAACATAGAGAGTTAGCCTCACATACCTTAACTTCCTGCTCTTAAGCGTAATACAACGATTGTCAACCCTTTCGATTTTACTCTATATCTAGGGATGTTCATGGTTCGGTTCAGATCAGTTTTCCCTAAAAAGAAACCAAACCAAGTAAGTAGGTTCTTCAAATATTAGAACCAAACCAAACCAATTAAGTCGGTTTTTTATCGATTCGATTTTTGTCGGTTTTTGTCGGTGTTTCGATTTTTCGGTTATTTATCGGTTTTGTTCTTAAATATGAGATATACTCCACCTAACACATATTTCAGCAACTATATTTTTAACCTAACACTATCAAACTAATTTCTCTTTGAGAAATCTATCATTTACCAAGATATATTGATGATAATTGAATTAAATAGTGATGAATAATTTAAATACTCATTTAAAAATTGATTATTTTTAACATGAAATAAATTTTTGTACTTAGTAAAAGAAAACTACCAATCAAACTAGAATGTACAGGCAGAGAATTAGATTATTATAATAGTAAGAAACTAGACTAATTAAAATATATATGACTAATATGTACTATAAAATTTTAAAAACTTTATATAAAAATATACATATATATAGGTGTAATAATAAATCTAAATAGCTACTTCTATAGTCGGTTTGGTTTGGATTTTTTCGGTTATTTTTTTATTAAAATCAAAACCTAACCAAATTTGATCGGTTTTTAAAATTCAAAATCAAAACGAAACCAAACCTAAAAAGTATCGGTTTTTTGGTCGGTTTGGTTCGATTTTCAGTTTGGTTAGACTTTTTGAGTTCTTATGACACCCCTATCTATGGCAATACAAGTCAAGAGATTTCATATTAGCAATAATACTTATGTTTTTGGTCACTTAGGTATTTACCTTATGTGCGTAAGGCCTCATACCCCTCATTAATGGTGTTTCTACACCTAATAACCCATTCTTTTACTCCTAGATAAATTATAAAGTCTCAAATTTCTTATAGGATATCATTCTTCATCATCCATAAGATAAACAACAACCTTAATAAATAATCAACAATCAACAACCCAAACCAATAATCATTCATAATTTTATATCAAACCCTTCAACTCATATCTCATTAACATAGAGTCTATAATCATTAATCCAATGCTATAATCAATTACAGGGTGCAGATATTACCTTTTGACGTTCAATCTTCTTGAATTCGAGATCTAGAGTTTCTTTTCTCAACTGTGATGTCCCAATCGAATATCTAATGATTTGGATGGTTTACCCATGTTAATAATGTGTTGGAGAATTGAAATCAACTTAGAATCATCATAAGAACTTACCTTGGATGAGGAGGGACCTTGGAGGAAGTTATGTTATTGAGAGCTTCCCTTTCTAGAGCAAGTTTTTCTTTTTTGGGGTGTGGGGGACGAGGTAAGGCTTATAAAACATTGCCATGCCCTGAACCTGGGCTTGGACGTAGCACGGCACCCGGTGCCTGACTACATGTGACCGGGCAAACCAACTGACTGGCTGAATCAACATGTGAAATCATAACATACTGAATACGGAAGATAAACTAACACATGCTAATATGAAAGTCTGAATGATATAAATCAAGTGCAGAAACACTAATATAAGCCTGAAACATATCTGTAGCCAAAATAGCTTAACATGAAAAGCATGCGATTTTGTTTAACTGTTACTCTAGTCTATGAAGCCTCTAATGAAGTACTGAAAATACTGACTTTTAAAATACTGAAGACTATAAAATAATGATAATACCCCGAAAGAACTGGGCTCACCAAATAGCTGGTATGAGAATCCGAGCGCTTCGAATCATCAACCTGTAAATCATTACCTTCATCGTGAGATGCAGGCCCCAGGCAAAAGGGACGTCAGTACATTTGAATTTCACTAGTATGTAAAGCAACTGAAAGAAAGAACTGTAAATGATGAAACTGAAACTGAAACTGAATTGATAACTGATAACTGAAGTAATAAATAATATCTAATAACTGAACTGAACAAAGGAAGTAAGGATATGAATACTCCCTCTTATGAATGATGAACCACCTGTTCTGAATAAAGAAACTGCAGCCTTTGGCCCAATATATATGTGCACAAGCTGCGGCCTTAGGCCCAAGTATACGTATACATAACTGCGGCCTTGGGCCCAAAGATGAATAAAGCATAATCTGCGGCCTCAGGCCCAAACATGCATAAAGCATAAATTTGGGCCTCAGGCCTAAACATGCATAAAGCATAAACTACTACCTCGGGCCCAAATACATGTGTTCAATATTTAGGGATTTAAATTCAGGAACATAGAATCATACTGCAATATGTGATGCTGAAATACTGAATCATATTGAGTTACATGATACTTGAATACTGAATAGGACTAAATTAAGACATGTATTCTTGAACTGATTATGAAAACTGAAACTTCAGTTGTTTATGACATACTGAGTAATCTAGACCGAGACTTATGGGCATCAAACCCAAGTCTATATTGATTACGCACTGAGCTCACAACGTTTAGAATGAAAGTCATGAACGAGTTATAAAGCTAGAGAATTGAAGTTCTGTAAACTATTCAAGGAACTAGGTTTAACTATATTTCTGAGGCAATTAGTAACGTTGGAAAAGAAACATAGTGTAGGGAGAATAATTAACATTCCCAAACATAGAGAGTTAGCCTCACATACCTTAACTTCCTTCTCTTGAGCATAATACAACATTTGTCAACCCTTTTAAATTAAATCTATAGCAATACAAGTCAAAGGGATTCTATATTAGCAATAATACTTATGTTTTTGGTCACTTAGGCATTTTATCAAATATTTTATATGCGTAAAGCCTCATAGCCCTCATTAATGGTGTTTCTACACCTAACAACCCATTCTCTTGATCTTAGATAAATTTTAAAATCTCAAATTTCTTATAATCAATATCATTCTTCATCATCCATAAGATAAACAACACCCTTAATCAATAATCAACAATCAACAACCCAAACCTATAATCATTCATGATTTTCTATCAAACCCATCAACTCATATCTCATGAACTTAGAGTCTATAATCATTAATCCAATTCTATAATCAATTAGAGGATGCAGATATTACCTTTTGACATTCAATCCTCTTGAATTCGAGTTCTAGGGTTTCTTTTCCCAATCATAATGTCTCAATTGAATATCTAATGATTTGGAGGGTTTACCGATGTTAATAAGGTGTTGAGGAATTGAAATAACTTAGAATCATCATTAGAACTTACCTTGGATGAGGAGGGACCTTGGAAGAAGTTAGGTTCTTGAGAGCTTCCCTTTCTAGAGCAAGTTTTTGTGTTTTAGGGTGTGAGGGACGAGGTAGGGCTTATAAAACGGCTTCCCGGGTGCGCCCCTATGCAGCTGAAGGCCCACCCGCGCACCTGAACACGCATCAAAGGCAATAGCACTACCACAAGTGCGCGGCCGCGTACGGGACCAGTTGGGCGCGTATACTGCACATTTTCAATTAAAATGCACATAACCTTTTGTACAAAGATCCGTTTTAGCTTCATAATGTATCATTAGAAAAGTATTTCAAAGGGATACAACTTTCTTGTTTTGAGTTTTCTCAAATTCCAAATAGTTTTTCACTAAATCAGGATGGAAGACAGACTTTCCATAAACTTAGTCGATTTTATCGAATTTTATGCACCTCACTCTCCGTCTTGATTCTAAAACAACTATTTCCACCCATACTCATCCCGATAGGATTTCACATGTTTAAAATATTAAATTAATACTCATTTAACACATCCACACCTAGTTTAAATTTATGGGGTATTACAAGTCCTATCAATCTATCACGGAAAGAATGAAAGTTCTTGAAAGAGAGGAACTAGGGGGTACGAGCATAGGGTTTAGAAAGATTCCATCCTCATTCGGGTTTGGAGATGATAGCATATACGCATACCTTACCTCTATTCTAGAAAAATAGAGAGGTTGGATTAGTAACTTTGATCTTTTTATTTCTAATAAAATAAATTCTGATTACATTTATTCTTTTTTCTTTTTATTGGGGTCCAAATAGGGGTGAGCATAAAATCTAAAATCAAAAAATTGGACCGAATTAATTCAATATTTCGGTTTTTGTTCTTTGGTATTAATCGGTATGAATTTTTCGGTATTTCGGTACAGTATTTAATATTGAATTTTTGACATTTCGATATATTGAAATATCAAAAAATTTGAGTAAACCTAAGTAGTAAAATTAAGCCCAAGTAACACTAACTCCAAGTCCGACCCTTAGGCCCTAGCCAGTAAAACTAAGCCAAGTCCAACCCAACTATTGAAAGTAAAAATGATCCTAGTTGACATGACGAGCGGAATATCATTTCTATTGAAAGTTGATTATGGAATTATTACTCGACTATCTTTGATAGACTTCTTTTTACTTAATAGAGTTTAAAGATTCAATGCTCTGCTTATATAGGAAATCCAAAAAAGAATTTGGGAAAAATCGAAGAGATTGGCTACACTAGTCTACGAACGAAATCAAGATTTATAAGCAAATCATTGTAACGAAACCGTATCAAAATTGTACCAAACCAAACAATAAATTTATAACGACCTGACCAGTCGTTTTGGGAATTTAAGTCTCGTCCGGTGGCATAAGGCCCCGAGCAGCTTCATATTATGTGTATTGACTTGCGTACGTGGTTGAATTCGGTTACCGGATGTTTCAGAGTGATTTGGGACATTTAAACGGAAGATTAAGTCTTAAGAATTTTGATCGTAGTCAGAACTATGTGAAGACGACTTCGGAATGGAGTTTTGTTAGTTTCATTAGCTCTGTTGGGTAATTTTGGACTTAGGAGCATGTTCGAACTGTAAATCCGAGGTATGTAGCTGATTTTGGCTTGAAATGGCGAAAGTTGAATATTTGGAGATTTGGACCGGAAGTGGACTTTTTGATATCGGGGTCGGAATGCAATTCTGAGTGTTGGCACAGCTCCGTTATGTTATTTGGGACTTGCCAGGCAAAATTTGATGTCATTCCGGGTTGATTTGATAGGTTTCGGCACGGGTTTTAGAAGTTAAAAGATTTAACAATTTATAAGTTCGATTCATGGTGCGATGCGTAGTTTAAACGTTAGTTGATGTGATTTGAGGGCTCGACTAAGTTCATATGGTATTTTAGGATTGGTTGGTATATTTGGTTGAGGTCTCGGGGGCCTCGGGTGAGTTTCGGGTGCTTAACGGATCAAAAGTTTGATTTGTGTTACTACTAAGTCTTCAGGCTTTTGGTATTTTCGCACCTGCGTTAAAAAGACCGCAGGTGCGGGAGCGCACGTGCGGAGAGGGAAGCGCAGAAGCGAAAAAGTGGAGGAGTGCCAGGGGTTGCAGGTTCGAGGAAAATTCTGCATCTGCGATGCCCGTAGATGCTAAGATGAGGCGCAGGTGCGAGAAGAGCTAGACTTGACAATCTCCGCATGTGCGGAGAATTTGTGCGCATCAGCGGCTCCACAGAAGCGGATTTTGACGCACAGAAGTGATAGGAAGCGCAGGTGCGGTTTGGACGTGCGCACCTGCGGTCGCGCAGATACGGCTAATTATGTCGCAGGTGCGGTCACGCCTGGGCAGAAAAGAGAATTTCGAGGGTTTGGTTTCATTCTTCGTTTTTAGACTTGAGAGCTCGGAATTTGGCAATTTTTCGAGGGATTTTCAGAGGAAGCTTTGGGGTAATGATTCCTAACTCGTTTTTGGTTGAATTCCATTAATCTATAGTTGTTTTCTCCATTTAGTTCAGATATTTGGGGTTGAAATTGGGAAAAATTGGAAGAACTTCTTCAATAAAGATTTCGCGTTTTGAAAGGGGATTTGTGGTCGGATTTGAGTAATTCTTATATGGTTGGACTCGTGAGTGAATGGGTGTTCATATTTTGTGATTTTTACCCGATTCCGAGACGTGGACCTGGGTCAACGTTTTAGGGCAAATTTCGCAATTTTTATTATAATATTGATTTCATTGATTAGATAAGTCTATTATTGTTATATTCATGTTATGCAATTGTGTTTGGCTAGATTTGGGCCATTCAGAGCCGGATATTCGTGGAAAGGCATTGTGACCGATTGTTTGAGCTTGGTTCGAGGTAAGTATCTTGCCTAACCTTGTGTGGGGGACTTTCCCATAAGATTCGAGTCTTCTATGTTGATTGAAGTCTATGTACACGAGGTGACGAGTGCATGCACAAACTTATTTGTGGAAATTTGTCCTTTTAGGGTTCTTAGGTCCTTGTATTCATTGAATATGCAGTTGTTCTTGTTATGATTATATATATTAATTAATAGATTCACATCTACCTGCTTAATTAGAATAAATTGCTTCATGATCCACCATTATCGTTACTTGATTCATATGTGCCTTAAATTAAACTATTATCTCTTTTATAGCCATGCTATCTTTTCATATCTGCTTATCTTTATTTGGAACTTATATTATTTCATCCTATAATTGTTCAGTCTTAATTGAGGTTATGATTATTTTTCTGTTTTTATCCTTAATTGAATTGTTGAATATCCTTCGTAATTTCCTCAACCTTAAAAGAAGTTTAGATATCCTACATCTTAGTCGACTTATTTTATTTGGCATTATTGGGTTCGTGTTAGCTTTCCAGTTGTTGAAGTGTATATTGTGGGATTCGTTGCTACACCTTAGCTTTCCCTTTGTTGAGTTGTTCGCTTTACACCTAGCATTTCAGATTGTGGTTATTCCTTGTGATTTGGTCCCACATTTTTCCTGTGATTTAAAAGTTCTTGAGTTGATTTACTTGTCGTACTTTGTATTATTGCCATTGTTGTTGTTGTATTTGTTGTGGTGATGCATGAGGTTTCTGCCGTGCGGTTGTTATTATTATGATGCACGAGGTTTCTGCCATGTGGTTGTTATTATGTGGTTGCACGAGGTTTCTGCCGTGCTATTATTTCTATTGATATTTACACATGCGGTGTGACAAGGTGGGATATATATATGGGTTGCGCATGTGGCGAGACAAGGTGGGAACATTATTATGCACGTGTGGCGAGACAAGGCGGGCATTTATGTTACTATTGCACACGTGGCGAGACAAGGTGGGCCGTGTCAGGGATTGATTTGTGATGATTTGTGGCCTGGGGGAATTCTTGTTGTTGATATTTGTGATGTGTTATATATACCTGTGTGAGTTTTATCTTGTGAAAGCTGTGAAAAAATATTCTACTTGCTGTCCGTTCTTTTTCCTTATGCTTATTTGCTGATATGGACTATGTTAGGACACTTGCACAAGCATACACGTAGCTAAGCACTCTTAACGGATAAGAGGTGTTCTTGATATTGTTGAGCATAGATGCTCACTCTTGTTTACTTGTCTTCTATGTAAGAATGGCTCTATTGGCACGTGAGTCGTTAGTGCGGTTATGAGATGTTTTGAGGGCACAGCATGCTAATTGTTAGAGTTCAGGTATTGAGACCCGTAAGTTGTGATTTGTCCGAGGTTTTGTGATTTGTCAGAGGTTCGGTACCTCGTGGAGTTGTTGACTCAAACTTGATGTGAAAGCGGTTGTAGTTGTTGAGTTATTACTTATCCTTGTTGCATTTTTGATATCAGATTTAGGTTGTGTTCAATTCACCTTTCTATGTCATTTTCATGATATTCCGCTGATACTTGTTGTTGCCTTCCTTATTTCCATCACTGTATTGTGAGCCATATTGCATAGTCTTTATGTGACATCATACTTTTGTTGTTCATGTACTTATATCTGTTCAGTTTATTAGACTAGTGGGTGTCTTGAATTTTTCTCGTCACTACGCCACCGAGGTTAGTCTTGATACTTACTGGGCACCGCTGTGGTGTGCTCATGCTACTCTTCTGCATATTTTTGTGCAGATCCAGGTACTTGTTCGTTAGCTAGCTGTGTGAACTGTTGCTGTGGAGACTCAAGGTAAACCTGTTGTTGCGTTCGCAGTCTTCGGAGTCACCTTCAACTTTTCGTTTTGCACTGTTTATTCTTATTTCTGGAAAGTTGTATTTAGAAGTTTTCTAGCAAACACTCTGTAGAACTTATGACTTGTACTACCGGTTTTGGAAATTTTAAGAGATTCTATTTAAATAATGTTGTTTTATTAATTATTGTTAGGCTTACCTAGTCCCTAAGACTAGGTGCCTTCACGATACCTAGACGGAGGGAATATTNGTGTGAACTGTTGCTGTGGAGACTCAAGGTAAACCTGTTGTTGCGTTCGCAGTCTTCGGAGTCACCTTCAACTTTTCGTTTTGCACTGTTTATTCTTATTTCTGGAAAGTTGTATTTAGAAGTTTTCTAGCAAACACTCTGTAGAACTTATGACTTGTACTACCGGTTTTGGAAATTTTAAGAGATTCTATTTAAATAATGTTGTTTTAATTATTGTTAGGCTTACCTAGTCCCTAAGACTAGGTGCCATCACGATACCCAGACGGAGGAAAAATTGGGTCGTGACAAGTTGGTATCAGAGCTCTAGGTTCATAGGTGCTACGAGTCATAAGTGAGTTTAGTAGAGTCTTGCGGATCGGTATGGAGACGTCTGTACTTATCTTCAAGAGGCTACAGAACTATTAGGACACCCTCACTTCTTTCATTCCTATCGTGCGAGCTTATTGATCTCGCAGTTTGAACTTTCATCATTCTATTCTCTCACAGATGGTGAAGACACGAGCTACAGTTATAGACGACGTTGCTCCTAGAGAAAATATCGCTAGAGGCAGAGGAAGAGGCCAATGAGGAGTAAGTGTCACTGCCAAAGCACCCACTAGAGGAGCAGCTGAGGAGCCGCCAGTAGTTCTTGTCAGGAAGCAGGTACCGGAGGCGCCTGTTATTACCCCCGGATTTTAGGAGACCTTAGCACAGTTCCTAAGTTTGTTTGGTACATTGCCTCAGGCGGGGTTAATTCTGGTTGCACCATCTACTTCACAGACCGGGGGAGGAACCCAGACTCCCGCAGCCCACACCCCAGAGTAGCGAGTTCATATTGGGCAGGTTCCAGGTATTATGGCGACATAGCTTGTGGTTCCAGTTCAACCCATGGTCAGGGCAGCAACATCTGAGGAAGAGCAGCTTAGACTTGCAAGGTTCAATAAATATGACCCTCCTACATTCGGTGGTTTGGCTTCAGGGAGTGCACAGGGTTTTCTGGAAGAGTATCACCGCATTCTCCGTACTATGGGTATTGTGGAGACGAGCGGGGTTGCTTTTACTACGTTCCAGCTCAGGGGAGCAACTTACCAATAGTGGTGAGCATATGAGTTGCGGAGCCCAGCCGAGTTAGCTTCACTTATATAGGTTCAATTTTCAGAGATGTTCCTGAGAGAGTTTGTACCTCAGTCCCTTCACGATGCATGGCACGCTGAGTTTGAGCAGATACGCCAGGGCACTATGTTAGTGTCACAGTATGCCGTGAGATTCAGTGATTTGGCCAGGCATGTGCCTGCTTTGGTCGCCACAATTAGAGAGCGTGTCCACAGATTCATTGAGGGACTGAGGCATGATATTCGGTTCAGCATGGCTCGGGAGTTAGAGTCAGATGTTTCGTTTCAGCAGGTGGTAGGGATCACTCGCTGAGTAGAGGGCATGTGGGACCAATAGAGAGAGAATACAGGCGAGGCCATGAGAGAGAGTACATGCGAGATCAGGAGAGAGAGGACAGGGGGGTGAGGAGGCCTCGTAGATCGAAGAGATCTACTGGTCCTTATTTTGGAGGAAGGGTACGACATGGTAGAAGTTTTGTGGGTCAGCCAGTTCATTTTGCACTTCAGGCTTTGCACAGTGTTTCAGGTGCTCATGGGTCTCAGAGTACTCGTACCGTACAGTTCTCCCAACCACATCAGTAGAGAGGTTGCTTCGAGTGTGGAGATACTAGCCACAGGGTGAGAGATTGTCCTAGACTCCGGACAGTTGTGTCACAGTGGAGTATTCAGGTGAGTAGAGGGCACCCAAGAGGGGAAGGACCAACCCGTTGATGTGTTTGATATAGTAGGCTTGAGGCCACTGCGCCAGATGATGTCATATAGGTATGCTTTTAATTTGTTATAGAGGGGCACCATTCGTATTTTGATTCGGTTCTGCTTATAGGGGCGGGTTCGCCTATTTTTTGTCCCACTTATGGGTGAGTTCATGACTTAGTATTATGTTTAGGTGTTTATCCCTGTTGGGAGACTCTATGAGTGATAACCATTTCTATCATTTATTTCTATTAATTATTGAAAGTTACGAGACTATAAGTGAATTCACGTTGTCCATTATGGTAGGTTTGATGTGATTCCTTAGTAAATTTGGTTATAATTTGTGATTTGATACTCTATCATGGTGAGAATTTAGCAATGAGATTTTATTGGCAGAATTGAGTTAGTGGAAGATTTCCATTGGTATGATGTGTATTCGACTTGTGATTCAGAGTTGAGGGCAAGACCCTCGCGACTCCATGTGATTTGATATGTTTGAGTCGGGCTGTGTGCCGCGGTGGAGGGTGATACCAGGATGAGATCCTTATGAATTGTTCATGTACTTTGATTTTTCCTTTTGAACTGATTCGTAGTAGGGTATTGTTAGAGAGTTGTGCCTGTCGGCCTTGTTTGATATTTATCTTATGTGTTTCTCTTTACATATTTAGTCAATTTCGTTATGTGCTTCTTGCGTTTTGGCTTGCGGGATGTGTGCCCGGTGGTGTCAGTTGTGACTTGTTGATTTGGGTGTATAGTTATGAGGTATTCGTGCTTCTTGCATCATTGTCAACTTTGTGAAGGTTTGAAACGGGCTGCTAATGGTTATGGGTCTAATTGTCGGTGCTGGTTTGATTTCGGGCAGCTAATGTGATTAGAAATGTTATTATGGGCCTATATGTGGTGTGTCTTGTTGTGTGATCGTACTTTGTGGATGTAGGAATGAGTTGTTACAGCTGGTTGAGACTGATACCGGTTATGGATTTAGAATCGGGATAGAAGGTGAGAATGTTGACTCTAAGGATTGTCGGTGTTGATAGAAAGGATAAATTACAGTTGGAATGGTGTCCTCAGGCTTAGGTCGGTTGGGGTGACGTAGGGTCCCCCGCGGGTGTATGTTGGATATGTACTTTCAGTGAATTCGAAAACTTCGAAACGATTCTTAGCACGTTCGAGGGCGAACGTTTGTTTAAGAGGGGAAGGATGTAACGACCCGGCCGGTCGTTTTGAGAATTTAAGTCCCGTCCGGCGGTATAAGGCCTTGAGCAGCTTCATATTATATGTATTTACTTGCGTGCGTGGTTGAATTCGGTTACCGGATGTTTCAGAGTGATTTGGGACACTTAGTCCCTAAAACGGAAGCTTAAGTCTTAGGATGTTTTACCGTAGTCGGAACTATATGAAGACGACTCCGGAATGGAGTTCTGTCGGTTCCATTAGCTCTGTTGGGTGATTTTGGACTTAGGAGCGTATCCGTATTGTAAATCCGAGGTTTGTAGCTGATTTAGGCTTGAAATGGCGAAAGTTGAATTTTTGGAGATTTGGACCGGAAGTGGACTTTTTTATATCGGGGTCGGAATACGATTCCTAGAGTTAGAACAACTCCGTTATGTTTTTTGGGACTTGCCTGCAAAATTTGTCGTCATTCCGGGTTGATTTGATAGGTTTTGGCACGGGTTTTAGAAGTTGAAAGATTTAAAAATTAATAAGTTCAATTCATGGTACGATGCATAGTTTCAACGTTAGTTGATGTGATTTGAGTGCTCGACTAAGTTCGTATGGTGTTTTAGGATTGGTTGGTATGTTTGGTTGAGGTCCCGGGGGCCTCGGGTGAGTATCGAGTGCTTAACGGATCAAAAGTTTGATTTGTGTTACTGCTAAGTCTTCAGGCTTCTAGTATTTTTGCAACTTTACAGTTGCTACAGGATGGACCTTGTTGAATATGTATGTGAAATTGTCTATACATTGTCTAAATTTTATGTAAACATAGCACTGTCAGTTTTATATAGCTGCATTGTAGTTTATTATTAATTTGTCATTTAATTGTCTAAGACTTGTCAATGTATTACTGTCATTTGTTTGTAGATAAATTATAGAAGTATTGTTCTTATGTTTGTTTTTATGCCTTTAAACATGTTTTATTAACTTATTGTTCTTTTCATGAAGAATTGGAAATTTTTTGCACCACATGATGTTGATTATGACGTCACTAGGTTTCAAACATTCTCTGACCCTGTTGTTCCTGCCCAAATTAAAGTCTTATTGTCTGATAAAAGTAGAAATTGTTTAAGAAGACATGTTTAAGGCACTTTCTTGACATGCCCAAAATATGTATACAAAATCAGAGAATCCACCTTCTGATGAAGAATGAATTGAACATATCTAAGTCTAATTTTTTTTCAGCAGAGATAAAAGGCCAGAGGCTGAACTTTGGGCCGAGGGAGTTTGCTTTTATTATCGGCCTCAAATGTGTTACAAAAGTAATAGACTTTGGGTACACTCCTAAATATGATAGTAAAATAATGAGGAGTTACTTCCCAAACAAGAAAAAAGTTGAGAAGTCATACCTGCAATAAATTGTGTTGGGTCGTAGTTGGGTGAATGACGAGGATGCAGTCAAGCTATGTATTCTGTATCTCATACAGTTCTTCCTCTTTGCTTCAGAGAAAACGAATGATTTGATATTCCACTTTTGGTTCTATTTGGTTGACTCATGGCAATATGCAAATTACCCATGAGGTATATATGCTTATACAAATTTGCTAGTGTGTTAGGCATAAGTTGAGCCCATCCGTGCATTTTTACCTTCTTTGAGTTTTTCCCATCGCTATGCAAATCTGGTTGTATGAGTGTGGCTCTACAGTTAACACAGATATTGGTACAAGGTTTAACAATTCGATCCCCCTTATCCTTAACTGGACAACAACAAAGGACAAGATATGAATTTCTGCATTGGAAGAGAGGATGATCAAACCATCTTGGATTAGGGTAATTTTTTCGCAATCCATATTACTATTTTTGTACATACATTAATGTTCACACAAATATCAACATGTTTAACACAACTATTCAACATGTTTATTTTACAAACAATGTAACTACAAATTATAAACATAAGTTCATTAACTCCCTTATATGGTCGTTTCATTCAGTTCACCAACATGATTGAAGCCTCAAAAGAACTATCTAGATTGACTTTGCTAGACAAAGATGACTATATGGCAGAAGAAGCTGATACAGAGGTCGTCTACCCGAGAGATGCTCTATCTTCATCTAGCACTCAAAAAAATCAGGAATAAAAAAACAAACCTGCAATTGCGCTAGCATACAAGGAACTCCGCTCCAAATCGAAATCCTTTACTGTTATACACATAAGATACATTCTTAGATCTTTGTTATCTTTTTTTAATTTCCATATACACTCGCACACCTGTATCGTTGAGAATTTCCATAGGAGGACACCGTATTTGATCTCGATGATTTTTACAAAAATGTCTATCAATAAGTGTTCTACAATTGCGGCATTCAAAGTATTATAACTTGAATCTTCATTGATTATAATTCTATCAATATCAAAATCTATATATCTTCCGAAGCTGTCCCACTGACCATTGCGTTGAAGCATTGTCGCCATATTTGACTTGAAATTAAGTCGTATCCCCAAATTCAAGCTAGAAAAAAAATTGCAATGATATAAAAAGTTTAGAAATCTGCTATATGTTCTGAGCTGATTGATCATACTTCATATTCATCTACAATCGGTGTTTTTTAAAGGATTTTGTTTTGAATTTGTTGTGTTTTTTGTGAAAAAGCTGAGGAAATCATCGGTAGAGGCGGATTTTGCAGAAAATTAGGCATCTATTGTGTCTTATATTGGTTGTATATTGAAGCATATAAAATTTGAAAAAATTAATATTCTTTGGCTTGAATCACACGGCTAATCAGAGAAGCCCACATCTGGAAGGACACCATATTAGGCAATTGTATAATTTTTGTAATAAAAATCTATTTATGGTAGGTAATTTACAATACTAGGATAATTTAGGTAAATGGGTTTCATATAGTGTATAGGAAGTGTCACGACCCAATTTCACCTATAGGTCGTGATGGCGCCCAACACTACAGCTAGGCAAGCCAACTAGTAATTTAAACTCATATTCAAGTCTTTCAAAATTAACCGAGTGATTAAACTCTTCTAAATTCCAGGAATTTAAAACAATATGAAAAGATTCTAGTAAATTAAAAATAATCAAGTCCAAAAATTCGACTAGTGTGTGTGCCAAGACCTGGTGTCACAAGTGTACGAGTATCTAGTAGATTATACAAAAATCTTAAACTCTGTATGAAATAAAATAGACATAATATAAATACAAGAAGAGGCACTGGTAACTGCAAAACAGCTCAGAAAGGTAGCTCACCGCTATGCCTCTAAATAACGTGGATGTACGATGATAGATCCTCCACTAGTGTATGTCTCAGATCCTGCACAAAAAGTGCAGCAAGTGTAGCATGAGTACGTAAACAACGTGTACCCAGTAAGTATCAAGCCTAATCTCGAAGAGGTAGAAACGAGATGACCGACTTTGACACTCACTAAGGGTCAATAATAATAATTGAAATAAACTTATAATATCAAAATCAACATGATTCGCACAGTTAACAATAATTTTATTTAACCAGCAGAAATAATTAAATTCCTTCAAATGCAATAATTTCCAATCTATTAATTCAATTCACAAGCTACAATTAAGATATCAAGGTATCGTGTAATTATTATTAGGCACGATTTCTGTCGAGGTCGTACGGCCCGATCCAGAGTGTCGTGTACACTGCCGAAGGACGTGCGACGCGATCCATAGATGCATCTATCCTGCCGAGGCGTTCGGCCCGCTTCACAAGAAAAGGGAACATTTTCTTATGTACCTCCGGAAGGAGAGTATATTTATTATAAGATCAATTCAATAGGATTAATAATTTCTTTTAATAATTAATTAATTTAAACAGAAAATTAAGCATATGAGACTTCCATCCTTTAATATCTTTATCTAATAATTCATAATATATTCATATATATCAAATAATTTTAATT